>SKCR01051440.1:0-176230 GCA_019454045.1 Zanthoxylum bungeanum
TACCAACCGACCAGTCTGGCGGTTTCCTTGATTAGTCAGGTTTTAAACCAGATTAAATAAATTTGCCAACCGACCAATATAGCGGTATCCCTTTTAATCAGTATTTTAAATAGTAAATATAACATTTTTAAGGGAGATTAATCTAAATAGCAATAGTAAAATAATTACCTTTCACCTTAGCATAGGGAAGTTACCTCCTCATAGTGAATAGTAAAAACTGTAAAAAGTAAAGAAAGTAAATTACTATTATTACAAAAAGTAATTAAAATTATTACAAAAGTAAAAAAATTAAAAACTAAAATATTCTAGAGAGAGAAACTCCCTAATTACATAGAAGGAGTGAGAGAGAAAGATGTACTAAAAACTGAAAATTCGCACTCTATTTATAGCAAAATTTTTCACTGTTCGGGCACTGTTCGCGCGTCGCGACGCCAAGCAGTTCCGCGTCGCGACGCTGGATTTGTCGACGTGGCACGCTGAGAAGGCGACACGTAGCAATGCGGCTGACTGTTTAGAGCGACACGTGTCATGGCGGCTAAGACTCAATTATTATGCTGACGTCATTGATGACGTGTCACTGTTCATGACGTCATTGGTGACGTCATGATGATGTGGCGTGCTGACGTGGCGATGACATGTCGCTGGCGTGTGTTGCAATTGTCGGCACAATAGGATTTCGACACGTGGCGACACGTGTCACGCTGTGATTGGCTGATGCTGACGTGGCATGACACATGGCAAAGTTGACTCGTTGACCGATGACATGGCTGATGACGAGGCGACACGTGTCAAGTCAGAGTGTCGGCAGCATATGATGCTGACACGTGGCACGGCGCATTTTAGCAAAGTCAAAACTTCTCAATTCCTGATCTGTTGACCTGGTGCACGTTAGCAGATTCAGCGCATTCTGGGCGTCGCGGCGCGCCGTGTTCCAGCGTCGCGACGCGCAGAAGACGAAAATATCCCTGTTGACGCATTTTTGTCCGGTTTTGCCCCAAATTGCCTCCAGTGCTGTCCAAACTTTATTTATCTGCAAGATAACAATAAAACACATCAAAACGTTCATAAAACTCAAGAAACTATACAAAATATTAAGTTAAATGAGTGGGAAATAGTGATATAAATATCACTTATCAACACGCAGGTCCAATTTAATAAATTCTAAATTTATTACAACAATTTCCAAAATTGCCCCACCCAACTAATATCCATCTGATATACATTATTCATGCATCGCAACCATGTATTCACACAAGCATGTTATCAATCAATCTAATCCAATTAATTAATCTGATAATTAATGACCATCCAATGTTCAAACAACGATTTGATTTTGCGCGAGTCAAACTCTTTTTGCGAATAAGTACTCAAAGTACGAATTCTTGAATTATATTAAACTACAAAATTAAATCCAATTCAATTTGTATTTAATACTAATTCGCTATTTAATTCCAAATTAAATATTACACTTTATTAACGAACCTTTGCGACTTAAATTCTAAATCTAACTGTTACGGGTCTCAAAGCCCGATTAACGTCCAATGTTAATTTAATTAAAGTCCAATGGGCTTTCAATTAATTTCTAAAAGCATGGACTTTTGGTCAACTTGGGTCAAACCCAAAGACTAAAGCCCATTTAAAGGAATCACCCTTATATGCCTAGAAACCAATTTAGGCCCATTAGGCCCAATTAAATTTAAAAGGTCCATTAGTCGCATTTGGACTATATGGAAATGGTTTTGGGCCCAATTGGATCCAACCAATTTAGTCTAAACCAATCTTGGTACAACCAAGTCCAATTAGCCCATTTACAACTTTTACAAGCCCAAATCCAATTTAATCCCAACATAATTAAATTCCAAAATTCCAATTTCACAATTTAATTATTCAAAGTGTATTGCCATAATTAATTACCCAAATCAATATTTCCAAAACACCAATTAGCCTAATTAATCATGCTTATAATCAACAATTAGTGTCCAACACAATTGATCAAAAATCAAACCCATTTCATGCTCATAAGCTCTCGGCATTTGGGGATTTTAATGTCCAATTCGGTTTCAATCAAATTAAATCCACAATCAACATTTCCCCAATGATTCCAACTCTTCCAATGAATCAAAATCAAAAATACCAAGACTTTTAGGGCAATGAAGTATTCGGCCAAGCCAATATTTTTGGGCAAAATTGTTCCAAATAATATTTCATGAAATTGATCCAATCAAACTTCAATTAAGCATCATTTAAGCATACTTAATCAAACAATTTAACTAAATCATGCTCAAAATCAATTTACCCAATTTTAACCCTAAATTCAAGTTTCATGATTTAACTTGCTCTGATACCATTGTTGGGAAAATCTACGGTCCCGAGGATCGATTATCAAGCAAGAAACATAAGTGCGAATACACGAGGAAGTTGCGGAATACTTACATCGATCGGTTGAACGATACATCGATCGGTTGAGCGATGCGTCGAAGAACAAAACTTCAAGCTTTTCTCCTCCAAGGCTCGGCAATAAGCAGTTTCTATCCTCCAAGAATTCGGCCATCTCCAAGCTCCAAGCTCCAAGCTTTCGAATGGTGATTCCAAGCTCATGTGTGCGGTTCCCTATCACCTTCGCGTGACCCCAAATGTGTGCTAGCACTTAGGAATTTTGCCATAAAATTCCTTAGCTTCTCCTTGCCATTTTCGGTGAATCCAGAAAACAGAAGAAGAAAATGGCCTGTTTGGCCGATAGAGAGAGAAAGAGAATGGGAGAGAAGAGTAAAGTGTTGGTTGGTTCCAAATTTATGTATCTAAAACACTTATTGATTTTCCAAAAATCAATTAATTGATTTTCCAAAATTATGGCTTTCCAAAAGTCAAAACAATTAAATCCAACAACTACTATCAATCACATCAAAAGTGACAAGTTGTCACATCTATCGATTGACTAGTGATTTGACGCATGATGTGACTTACAGGCCGCACTCGAATTTGAAACGTAAGTGTGCTCGCAAACACTTCCGAGCTCAGGTTCGCTAATTCCAAATTAACGAATTTTCCGTTGCGACGTAATCAAATAATTATGCCTAGCAAAATCACTATTCGCGTCTCTAACGAACTAATTCTAAATTAACTCGTTCGCCCGAATTAAAATCTAATTTCAATTCCGCGTCAAAATCCAATTTCGTATAATATATCGAATATATTATTTTATCGATTAATTCCAAATTAATCGTTATCTCTCTTTAATTGATATTTTATCCCAAATAAAATATCTCCGTAATTAATCCCAGATTAATTTTCTCTCTCATCTAATTAATCCCAAATTAATAAAGTGCGAGTCATACGTCATCGGTGAATCTTCGGGAAGCGACCCATGAGATCCCCGGATATGTTGGCAGTAAATCCGGTCGTCGGACTATCCGAACACGTAAGTACCTAGTACTACGTCTGTACCGATTTACAAGACAAGGTTGGCTTCTAGCAAAGCGCCATGCCTACCCAATTATCCAGAAATATCCTTACATGAATATGTTATCTATATCAGGCATAATATACGTAGTATTGCGTATTTCAATCCAGTATCGGATGTTACATGTTAGGCTTGGGGCTGGAATTGTGCCTGCCACGTCATATCAGATCTCTGGTAACTAGTCTCTATATCGGATAAACATGACCTAGTCATTTTATCCCGATCATTACAGTACTTAAGAGAACCAGTCTCGTATCCTACATGACCATCATCTCCACTATGACTGGAGTGATACTTCCGTCTTGACATCACACCCAACACACTACGATTCTCAATATACCCAGCAGAGGCGTACACAGAACCTGTTAAAGCCCTGAACGACCTAAAACCAAAGTATATTGATTGTCGCAAGTATTAGCGGTGCAAGTCTCAGGTTAAGACCAAATAGACCTACCCTGATTTCGGACTTCCATAGACACATAGTCATACTACCAATGGAATTCCCAGGGGTCTATCCAGAGCGAAGCTGTTTCCCGTACCATCGGTAAACACAACCTCCTACTACACTAGCATGAGTATCATATACCCAAATATATGAGAACTATGCCGTTATGCCCTCACAACGCGCACAAGTGTAATTCTAGTCTTTTACGCATTATCGATGTCCAATCTCCATAATACTCTGACTAGGGATATTTAATGATTAATCCTTCGTGGATTGATACTGGCTCATATCATCTCAATCCAGTAACTAATCATAAGGACCTTCCATCATTTATATATCTTGGTGATCTAATCACAAATGATAGAAGAGCAATCTCCTTTGTCACATAGTTAATTTGTACAACAACACTATGATCTGTACAAATAGTGACGCTATGGGTCTTAACAGTCCAACCCCGATATGGAACAAAGCCTTCAAGATTCAAACACATCCGCGATGGACAAAGGTCTTGACTTTGGCCAACAAACCAGTGACAATCTTGGATCTTGAGAATGAATCATTCAATGGAAGGAAAAACGCTTAATATGTGTTGAGGGTTTTTCGCGTAATTGGCAACCAATTAATTATCTTTGTTAAGGTCTCATAATCATACACCCTTAAACATGCATTCTAAAAACATAATAAGGCGCGTATAAATAAATATAATAATGATATGCGGATGGATATTTAAACACATTGTTCCTAGAAAAAATCTCTCCATTTCCTCTCTCCCGCTAGCACAAGTATTACTTCTACCCGATTACATAACACTTCTAAAGAAACCTCATTTACATTGAGGGGAATATGTGAGAAGAGAAATACAAAGAGTCAAGTGGTAATAGGCTGGACACGCGGGTCCAATTAATAAATTCTAAATTTATTACAACAATTTCCAAAATTACCCTCACCCATCTAATATCCATCCGATATGCATTATTCATACATCGCATCAATGTATTCACACAAAGCATGTTATCAATCAATCTAATCCAATTAATTAATCTGAAATTAATGATCATCCAATGTTCAAACAACGATTAGATTTTGTGCGAGTCCGACTTGTTTTAAGAATAAGTACTCAAAGTACGAATTCTTGAATTATATTAAACTACAACATTAAATCCTGTTTAATTTGTATTTAATATTAATTCTATATTTAATTCTAAATTAAATATTACACTTTATTAATGTGCCTTTACGACTTAGATTCTAAATCTAATCGTTACGGGTCTCAAAGCCCAATTAACATCCAATGTTAATTTAATTAAAGTCCAATGGGCTTTTAATTAATTTCTTAAAGCATGGACTTTTGGTCAATATGGGTCAAACCCATATACCAAAGCCCATTTAAGGAATCACCCTTATTTGCCAAGAAACCAATTTAGGCCCAATTAAAATTAAAGGTCCATTTTAATTATATTTGGACTTTATGGATATGGTTTTGGGCTCAATTGGATCCAACCAAATAGCCTAAACCAAACTTGGCTCAACCAAGCCTATTAAGCCTAATTACAACTTTACAAGCCCAATTAATTAAATTACAAAATTCCAAATTTCTCAATTAAATTAATCAAAGTGTATAGCCAGGATTAATTAACCAAATTAACATTTCCAAAATACTAATTTACTCAACACATGTTTAACACAATTGAATCAAAATCATATCATTTTCCATGCTTGTTAGTCACGGCATTTAGGGATTTTTGTCCAATTCCAAATTCAATCCAATTGAATCTCAAATTAACATTTCCCAAGTCTTTCAAACTCATCCAATGATTCAAAAAACAAAAAAAAATACCATGACATTTGGGTAAGCAAATTTCGGCCAAGCCTCAAATTTGGGGAAAAATTCATCCAATTCAATTTTCATCAAATTGATCATGCATAACACTATGTTATCATCATTCAAGCATATTCCAACAATCAATTTCATCAAAACATGCTCAAATCAATTTTACCCAATTTTACCCTAATTTCAATTTCATACTTAAAAAAGGCTCAAGATACCATTGTTGGGTTTCTACTATAGTCCCAATATCATTCAAGCAATGAAAATATGTGAATACAATAAAGAAGTATGGTGGAATCATACTTACAATGATCGGCTTTGCGATGCGTCAAACACAAAAATTTCTTGGCTCCATGAAGCTCACGGCTTTGACCCATTTTGTGCTCCTTGATGAATCTCCAAGCTTTATGTGTGATTTCATGCTTATGGGTTTGTTTTCCTATCACCTTAGATGACTCTTTAGTGTGCTAGCACTCGGAAAAATTTTCCGCAAATCCTTCCTCTAGTGTTCTTGATGCTCTCGGCAATGAGAAGCAATTTTGAGAGAAAATGGCCCTTGGCCGAAAATGATGAGAGAAGAAAGAGATGAAGTTGTGTTGTTTTTTTTTTTGAATTCTAAAATCAATTAAAATGATATACCAAATTCAACTTTCAAAAATGGTACAAGCATTAAAGTCTTTCAACCACTCCAATCAATCACTCAAAAGTGACTAGTTGTCAATCACTCAAAGTGACAAGACATCCATCACTTGAATGACTAATGATATGACGCTTGATGTGACTTGTGGGCCGCACTTGAATTCGAAATGCGAGTGGGCCCGCAAACACTCCCGGGCTCGGGTTCACTAATTCCGAATAAATGAATTTTTCGTTGCGACGTAATTAAATCAAATTTAATTAAATAATTGTGCCTAGCAAAATTTCTATTCACGTCGCTAGCGAATTAATTCTAAATTAATTCTAAATTGTGCCTAGCAAAATCTAATTTTAATTCTGCGTCGAAATCTAATTTCGTATAATATATCGAATATATTATTTTATCGATTAATTCCAAATTAATCGTTCTCTCTCTTTAAATAATATTTTATCCCAGATAAAATATCACCGTAATCCCAAATTAATTTTCTCTCTCTCATAATTAATCGCAGATTAATAATGTGCGAGTCATACGTCATCGGTGAATCTTCGGGAAGCGACCCATGAGATCCCTGGATATGTTGGCAGTAAATCTGGTCGTCGGACTATTCGAACACGTACGTACCTAGTACTACGTTTTTACCGATTTACAAGACATGGTCGGCTTCTAGCAAAGCACCGTACCTACCCAATTCTCCAGAAATATTCTTAAAGGAATATATAATCTTTATCAGGCATAGTATACGTAGTATTGCGTATTACGATCCAGTATCGGATGTCACGTGCAAGGCCTTGGGCTAGAATTGTGTCTGCCCCGTACGAAGCACATATCGGATCTCTGGTAACTAGTCTCTACAATCGGATAAACATGACCTAGTCATAATATCCCGATAGCTACATCATTTAAGAGCATTCGTTCCGTATCCTACGTGATCATCATCTCCACTATGACTGAAGTGATACTTCCATCTTGACATCATACCCAATACACTACGATTCTCAATATACCCAGATGAGGCGTACACAGAACTTGTTAAAGCCCTGGACGACCAAAACCAAAGTATATTGATTGTCGCAAGTAATAGTGGTGCAAGTCTAAGGTTAAGACCAAATACACCTACCCTGATTCGGACTTCCATAGACACATAGTCATACTACCAATGGAATTCCGAGGGGTCTATCCAAAGAGAAGTTGTTTCCATACCATCGGTAAACACAACCTCCTATTACACTTGCATGAGTATCCTATACCCAAATATATGAGAACTATGTCGTTATGCTCCCACAACGCGCACAAGTGTAATACTAGTCTATTTCGCATTATCGATGTCAATCTCGATAATACTATGACTAGGGATATTTAATGATTAAACCTTTGTGGATTGATATTGTCTCATATCATCTCAATCCGGAACAAATCATAAGGACCTTTTATCATTTATATATCTTGGTAATCTAATTACAAATGATAAAAGAGAAATTTCCTTTGTCACATAGTTAATTTGTACAACAACACCATGATCTGTACAAATAGTGATGTTATGGGTGATAATTGTCCAACAAAAACCCCCCAACAAAATGGTATCAGATCGAGTCTGATTCTGGACACCCTAATATGATTAGCCCTTTAAAATCTAATGTTTGTTCTTTTCTTTACTTGATACATGCATGCTTTCATTTGATTTGATTAAATTTAAAGTGTATGACACTTTATGGAATATCCCCGCTTAATAAGGTTTTAAAGTAACTGGTATTTGGAATACTTGTTTCTTGGTTCGCCTTGTCAATACGGTTTATAAATATTTTTTCGTGACTACATCCGAGACTGTGCCTCTGCTGTGAGGGTGTAGCCGATAAAGATTTATTTATGCTGGATGTATATAAGATACTAGATAAATTCAAGCGAAAGCGGAATCCTGAACGTGCCCTAGCTGTCAGGGTTAAGCAAGTAACTTGAGTTTATCATTGACGAGTTTAACCTTGGTACGTCTCCTTGTGGGCCGCCTTAGCAGCGACAATGAAAAACGACCAGGACCGGAAACCCAGGAGTCACTAGTGAGTGATTGACAATGAGTTGTCTACCTATAAATATACGTAGGCGAGATCGTGCCTCTGCTGTGAGTCGAAATATATTCATGTGGTCCTCTTCCCATTATGGAATTCGATTTAATTATTGAATTCTCATTTTTCGGTTGGGGATTACGGTATTACGTAAAATAGTGGGAGGCACTGCTAAGTTTAAAAATTCCTTAACTTAGGCAGTGTGTATTATTATGGAAATAGCTGCATGTTTGTTTTCCTTAATCTATATTAGATAGAATTAAACTTTTAATTCACTGCACACATATTTTGATATGTTATCTGACTTGACTCTTGGTTGCAGTTATTCTAGAATAGGTTCTAGATACTAATAGACTATGATATTATTAGATTGGTCTAAACCATCAGGAACTGTTGTTCCGATTTTCTTCAAAAATCAATATGGTTAATGACTTAGTTTCTAAGTCATGATAGATAATCTAGATAGATATCCCTTTTAGGATATAATACTTTAGAGAGAATAGTTTCCTATGCAGTAAGAATTGACTTGAATTAGTTCATGTCTCGATATTTTTGACTGGCATTAAGAAAGCCCCATTAGGTATTTGTTTATCTAGTAATGACGTTTCTTAGCTTTAATGACCTTTAGAGGCAATGTGTCTGACACAATTTGCTAATCAATTATTTGCAATTATTGTGAATAGTTGAATGCAAATAGTAAAGCTATAGAAAGGAGATGCGTATAGTTGTGTATAGAAAATATCAATTTTCACAATACTACAACTATATGTATTGGATACAAGATCTCCCGTCTAGTTATTTAAAATATTAGTTAACGATTGTTTTGATATTTGATATCGGAACTTGTGACTATTGGATAGTTACTTGTTCTTTATAAACAATTGTTATATATTTTAAATATAACTAGTAGTGTCATTGACGAAGAGATAAACATTAAGAAAATTTATTCGGTAAAGTAAATAATTTAGAACGGTGCTTTATGAGATTTTATCACTTGAGCATTGGATGTTTATTCCGTATAGTAAAGGATGGTTTGATATGAGATCACACCACATATCCTTATCCATTTAATGAATAATGTATTTGGGAAGGTGATTAAAATCTGTTTAACCAATGATTTGTCATTGGACCACCAGATTTATTAAACTGATACATTAGATGTATGTAGTTTAATGAATTGTAATTGCTTAAGGTAGTTTTCTTTACTTCGTAACGTGTTTCTGAAAGAACACATATTGAACATCTTGAAATGATCAAGAACTTTCAATCTGTTCTGATGAAACGTAGGTTGAACATTTTTGACTTGTTCAAATATATCCAAGCTGAAGTTTTTGAAAACTCTATCCTTAAAATTCATTACATGTCTTTGAACTGTTCAAAGTTCTTTAATACGATCAAACATATGAATTTAAAGCAATTAGTTCTAAGGTTATTCAATGAATATGATTCTTATTCAATATTATTCTTCCACGATTCCATCTTGATGGAATTGAGTAGTGGGAGCAGTCGAATCTTATATGATTTGATTCGTTTGATATTGAATGTTACCGAATTATTTTCAATACTCTTGGGGTTATGCTCCAGTAAAACTAATTCATCTCTTTAATTAATGTTCAATTAATTTCTACAGTTACATATATGATATGTATAGGTAGAAAATCCGAATCTTAAAATATTTGAGATTTGAATCTTTCTTTTATATAATAGTTATATAATGGAAATTACTTACACCTCGGAGGTATAAGTAAAAGTTTATCATTTATTCTGTTTAATAGAATATTGTATTCTATTTAATAGAATATCTTTCCTATGATCCTAAGTAATAAAATTGTTTTATTACTTGGTATGTAACATCAGATGTTAATTATTGTAGAAAAGACTTGACTTACTGAAGTCAAATATGAGAATGATAAATTATAAATGGAACTACGTAATTAATAAGATGAAACAACCCTTATACATCTTCTATATAAGTCTAATAGGATATCAGAATCATTTACGAGTATTTGATACTTAATGGTTCTGTTGTTTTCTTATCAAAGAAACTTATCCTATAACTTATAATGGAAGTGATATTTGATATCGATTCTGGAAGTTCATCATTGAACCATATATCTAAGATTGTTCGTAGCTTACTACGATCAAATTTTGAACTTGGTTAAGCTTTAATTATGAATTAGTTCATGATTTGTGCTAATTGTTTGCGCAGCAAAAGCAGTGTGAGCTTATTAAAGGTTTGACCTTTATAGTATGACAGTGAGAAAAGTTATACTCAGCAATCTATTGTAGATTCTGAGAAAACTTGTCTCTAGTCACGCTAATTGAACAATTTAAGATCTGTTGGTTAATGTTGATATTAAACTGTACATTTTGGCTAAAGAATGCAAAGTGGCATTTTTTGAATGACTTATTCAGATAAGAGATCAGTTGTGATTTCTTTGTTTGAAGAGTTCATTCTGGAATGGCCCTAGAGTTTTGTTCTGCTTAGATCGCAGTTTAGTGTTCTAGCTTATAGAGCCTATTGTAGACTCGGATAAGTCTTCTGGAAATCTGTGTTCTCTGTTTTTGATATAATCAGATTGTCAGATCTTTTCAAAGTATAGAGAATACATATGTGTTTGAAGGGTTAGTGGGAGCGTACAAATACTTTCTAGTGTTATATATCCTAACAACATTATCATTATTATAGTAATAATGAGATGTTTGTAAGGTAAAATGTTTACCAAGTCTTTTATACTCCGTGAAAGCAGTGGGAGTAGTCTTTGTTATATTTGATATAAAGTTTTATATAAGATATAAAACCAAGAGACTTGTGAGATACTCATATTATTCATGCATTAGATATGATCTAATGAAGACAGAACAAGACTATCTGTATGACAGTTAGTATAACTGTTTAACAGTTAATGTGTGTCTTGTATATAGTATTCATCTTTGTAATGATGATTCTTTTTTGAAAGAGATATTTATTAGAATGTTTAATCAATCTTATGTATCATTTGATGATGACATAATGAATGCTTTATTTGTGTGATTAAAGATACGATTTAATCGTGATTGTTATTAGTTATTTTGATATCTTATAGACCATATGATGGATCTTGAAACACGTTCTTGTGATCTTTGAGATATTAAGAACGAGTTTCTAATTTGGAGCATACGGTCTGCAACCATTAGGGTCATATTAGTTTTGAGACTAATTATGACGTTAGACAGTCTACGTCATAAAGAGTCACAAAAGATGCAGTGGAAGTGTCACACGAAGGATTCTACTATTTAGTGGAATTAGATGCAACTTATGAAGTATTGACTTATGAAGTTGCATAGTGACCTTATAATTAGAAGTTTTATATTGGTGTTGTGCTTGCGGTTGTCCGCATACTATTTTTGATTTGATCCCTGAATACTTGGACAACTTAGTAGCTGTAGCAAAATACTGATGTAGTGTCTGATTCATATTAATTTATAATTTAGATTCTACAAAATATGAAAGATACTGGCTATGGGAACGATTGAGTTTGTTTGGCAAACTCATTATGTCATAGCGGACATGCTTCTTGTTGCCTACCTCTTGAGTACTGGGTGAGATTTTGAGGGCCATTGCATACGATACACATTGAGATGTATATATGATATCTTGATTGGCACTAGAGCAAGTGGGAGAAATTATTGAGGTTGGTGCTCAAGAACGCCAATCCAGACCGTATTTAAGTCTGATTCATGAATACAAACATCCCATTTTCCATAATATTACTTATTTATGGATGCACCTCTTGTTTTTTATATACGTATTCGATCTTATTACGATTAGATTGAAACTAAATGTTGTTTAGTGATATTTATATATTAGACAAAGGCCCGATAATATATAATGCAATACACAGTTACAAAGGTAGTTTGTAATTGACATTGGAAAGTGTCACTGCTAAATGTTATATTATCAAATATAGTTCCTGGTCAAGATTTACTAACACGGGTCTGTTAGTTAAATATGTTGAGACCAGTACATATCGTATATGGGACTTGGTCCGATGGTTTATCCAAATGACCATTAGTCTGGGGAGACTCGTATAGACGTGTAGGTGTTTATGGATAATAAACTGAACGACTCACCGAAGATTCTTAATGGATGGTACACCAACGTCAATAAGAATCTTCTCGGGTTGAGTAGCATAGTAGTCCTTCGACTTGAGATACCGATGTGGATGTATGAGACATTATCCACACTTAGATGGCAGTCATGTCACCGATCTATTTAGATCAGACCTCTGCCTGTTCGTTGGGTGTGGACCGATCCTCAGGATATCCTGTGTATCAAAATAAGATCGCGTCAGTTCTGTGTACAGAGCATAGGTAGTCCATATATGATTAGCAGTCTGTTAAATCTGTGGCCACAGTATACTTCGGAAGTAAGTTCCGAATGTTATTTAGAGATTGCTAACAGATACGTCGACGGGATAATACCTATAGAGATTTGACATTTACATCTATATCCCTGGGATTTTCCGGATACCGTGACGGAGGGATTATACGTATGTAATGACCTCGACCTGTATGATTCAGCTAGGTTATCCGTGGTCGTCATAATTTACTGGTAGGTAAATTATGGACACGAAATTAGATTTTGTGACGGATATACCTGAATCTAGAGTCTCACTAATGAAATATTCTCGTAGAGCACTAGGGACTTTTATGAATAATGGTGATTATTTATAAATCGTTTAAACATTAAACGAAAGATGCATGCAAACGGGCTGAACCGTCATTTCCTAATTAATGTGTATTGTATTTAATATATGATTTTATTAAATACACATTAATAAATTTTCAAATAAAGGTATTTGACATATATCATTAATATATGTATTTGAGATATTTAAAGTAAATATAATACAATATTTTGAGATATTTGAATTTAAATAATTATTTAATTCTTAAATGATTAATATAATTAAAATATAAATATCTCACCAAAAATAAAGTTAGGAAATGATTATAAGTGTAAATTATTGACTTTATATTAAAGGAAAAGGTTGTCAAATTAAATTTGATTTCCTGGATATTTGTTTTAATTGTTAAAATTGAAAATATCAATTTTCCTTTTTTATTTGTAAAATTCGGCCATAATACCTATGAATATATTGTTATATTTTTTAGTTGCTTTTTTTGACTTGTTGATTATTCATTAAAGTTGTAATGATAATGGATGCAAGTTGATAAGCTAACTTTAATTGTAACAAAAAATATCTAGATATTTTATAAACACCTTAATTTTCGGCCAAGGTAAATTTAGGGGAGTATATATTGTTTTGATTCACTTTTAGGGTTTAAAAAGTTCATTTGAGACCAAAATAACATAAAAGAGAGTTGAGAGCAAAGCTTGAAGTTCAAAGAGAAAAGGCTTGAAAAAGCTTGTTTTTGTAAGTCTTTCTTTAATGTCTTCAACGTGAAATATGTTTTAACATGCTTAGCTTCATTTTGTGATGCTTTGATGTTATCTCTCTTATAGTTTGTGTTTTTATATGGTTGTGAACTTGAATGAAAGATTGATGCATGTTAGTAAGCTTGAAATTGTTTCAAAGCTTTACTTTTGATTTTTAGAAAATCAAGTTGTAATTCTAGAGTTGGTAAGCCACTCCTTGGTGACCTATAATTGTTCTAGAGTTGTTTCAAAGTGGTGAGGCTAGATTGGTGAAGTATTGAATTGATTAAAGTGTTGAATTTTGTAAATTTGGTGAAATTGGACAATTTAATGAAATTGAAACATTAGGGTTCATAACCCACTCCAAATTTGGGGCTTTTCATATATGTGATGTATTATGGTATGAATATTATGCATGTAAAATTTTAGGTTGATTGGATTTGATCTTGGCATGTTTCTAACTAAAGGGACCAAATTGCAATTAATTGAAAATTTTGGGTGGCTCACGGCATTAGACTAAAAATTGGGGATTTGTGTGAAATCTGATTTTGATGCATTAGATGTGTTGAAAAATATTTTAGAAATGATTTAGAATCATCCAAAATTGTATTTGACAACTTTTGGACTAAAATAATCAATTTACAAAGTTTTGGGGCAATTCGGTAATTACCAAGAAATTTGATTTCTTGTGTAATTTTTCAGAATTTGATAATTGAATAATTAAATAAATAAGTTTATTTAATTGATCCGAGAAAAAATTTTGAAACCGGAAAATTTTGATTTTCCGCGATTCCACTGTGTTAACAGATTTCCGCCATAAAACCCCAACAAGTTGGACTATATTAACAATTGCATTTTAAGTGTACCCGATATCGTTGATTGGATAGTTGGACTATTGCAATCGAGATTGCTGGAATAATTAGCGTTAGGGACATTATCATCGGCGAGAATGTCTTTAACGGCGCGAATTTTCCAGATTGGGTGATGACCCTCAGGATAGTCCTGGGGGCTGAGAAGTTACTCTATCTTAGAGAGACCTCTCGGGCCTGAGCCCGGACATGAGCAGCCAGTAGAGCATGAGATTTGGAAGACTCACCGTGATGATAACTTTACTGCTAAGTCCATCATGCTTGCTGCAATGACTCCTAAATTTCATCGTCAGAACAAATGATTATATCGTTATAGTATGATGTTGAAATTGAATGACACAGATCTTATTGGGTCAAATCAGATAGGCACAGCGGAAGGAGCGCTGTTCGGGCGAGATCGTAGTTTAAAATTTTTAAACTTACGAATAAATTATTCAATATCAAATATTAATAATTCATTCATATTTCACCTAAACTTATTTATTCGATATCATATAACGACATAAAATAATATATAAACACCGCGAAACTTTTACGAAAATGTTTTTCCGTAAAATAGCATAAAACGTGTTTCCGACTGAACCGACTGACCAATGCACATGGGGATTGCCCAGGTCAGCCCCAAAAATATTTTGGACAGTTCGGGGCTGCCCGAATAGTGCCAAGTTCACTGTTTGGGAAGCCGTATCCGGTAACGCCGTTTTTTGCCGTTTCGCGCATTTTTTCACTCCGAAATAATTTCCGATAAATTTTTTTCTTGGGCAATTAAAATAAACCAATTTATTCTAATACTCAATAAATAAAAACTGAAATTTTATCTGAAAAATCTGATTTATCATTAATTGCTATAAGACCCCTACACTTTGTAAATTAGTCATTTGGTCCCTAAATTGTCAATACATATTTAATTGATTCCAAATCAATCCCAAAATAATTTATACAATTTGCAATAAAAATCATAAACTTTTCCAGAATTACAAAAATAGCCCAAATTTTGTATTAATTGCAATTTGGCCCAATTTGTACAAAACACATCAAGATCAAATCCAATCAATCACAAATTTGACATACATAAAATATACATCAAATTACATCATATATATGAAAAGCCCCAAAATTTGAATGGGTTAGATGTAACATCCCAGATTTTCGGGACAGTTCTGGAAGATTCCCGGAATGAAGTTACAGTCTCGGAATAGGATGATAATAAAGATTAAGAGTTCAAGCGATGATATATGGATCAGAATAATATAAAGTGAAGATTTGTCGCATTGGAAGACGCATCATCTCAAAGAAATTAGTTACGTAATTTTTTATACACGTAAAGTTTGCAGTTTCTGTCACGAAAATAGTAAATGATCTCCGATTTTTCGCGTTGAACATTTTTCGAAAATCACATTAGAAGGGCTTCAACCCTTATAAGTGAGGGCCATTTGGTAATTTCGGATGAGTGATATTTTGTATTATTGTTTTACATTACAAAAAAAAAACAAATACAAAAAAATGAAATACGAAGAAGAAACCAGAGAGGAATAGACACATGGAGAGAGAAGGAGAGGCGAGCTTCGCCGGTGGCCACCAGCCAGCTTCACACCGGCGGACCACCGGCATCTGAAACATCCAGCCACGGCGCATCTGCTGGTGGCCGGCATCGTTAGCCGCGAGATTGGTTTCGCGGTTCCGGCTCGTCAGTTCATTTCACGGCCCGAGCCACCTATAAAATTGAAGCCCTCGACGAGTACTACGAGATGGTGGTTATGATTTCTCCGATTCGTGCCCAGAATCACGTGAAACGAGGAGGAAAGTCACACATGAACAATAACCCTACGTGAACAGTAGCTTCGATGGGAATTTCGTCGATTCCAGCACATTCGTGGATTGTTTGGAGTCCGTATATGGCCTCGAAATCTTGGTAAGAGCTCTCGGTAAAAACTCGTTAATTTCAAGTTTTTCGCTAAATAGTCGAATGTTTCCAGTAACTTCGTAGAGTAGCGTAGTGATATAATTTGAGTTGTTTGAGCTTTAGTATGTTGAATATGTGCTTGTCGTAGAATTCGAGTGAGAACAAATTAGATTTGATCTATCCAGTTGATAAAGCGGGTTTCGGAGAAACTGAGTTTCTCGCTTGACTGAGCGATGATGAATGTAATTATAGATATGATATAAATATGATATTGCAACAGTAATTGAGTAATTCCGGATAAGTTTGGAAGGTCCAAGATCTTTCTACAGCGTTTGCGGAAAGTTTTCCGCAAGATTTGCCGCAAACACGTAAAATGAGAAACTAAGCTATCTAGTTAGTGTAGAATAATATATAAGGATATATTAGAGTAATGAAGTTTGAACCGTAGAATCGGAGAGTATTCGTGTATTCTGAGAGGGTCCGGAAGTTTATTATAGGTGAGTTGGAAGTTCTTTAAATAGCGGTTCTGATCATGTTTTGTTATTTGCTTTGACAGATCGAACCAGGATTATGAGTCTTCGCCTAGCCAGGTAAGTAATCCATGTGATGATTATTTGTGACGTGTTATGTTTGAATTTAGATAATAAAGTAATTTTATAAGTATATGTATAACCATAAAATGAGAAGTATATATAGTATATATATTACAAGTAAGATACTAGAAAGTCTAAGATTAAAGTTAAAGAATGATAAATTATAAGGAAGCAAGCATATAAGTACAAAAATTGGGTAAGTATGCACGGAGAAATAAGTAAGCATGGATATTGTATGTATGTATATGGTTGAGCATGGACATATGTTTCGATATTTGTGAGGATATGCCATGAGGAGTTAACACATAAGTAATGTATGTGAGTAATATTGTTTGTTATATAAATATTGATATGTGACGTAAGACAAATGAAATGCATAATTATATGAGTTAAAGAAATGAATAGTTTATGAATACCATAAGCCTAGATGTTATTGAAATGATTTGAAAGAAGATAAAAATATTGTGTATGTGTAATTGGGAATTGCGTATGAAAATAAATATATGTATGTGAATTGGAATCCTGATTTTATGTGCATGTGTATGTCCATACTTTGAGGATTTAATATGATAGAGAATTGAAGAATTTGTAATTTGAGTGTATGTGTATAGAGTGATGTAGCATCAGAGCTTGAATGTGTATACAAATATAAGTATGGAATTAGTAAAATAGTATGAGAAGTATATGCATATGTACATTATTGGTAGTATGCATGATATGATAAATTAAATATGCTTTAGTGTGAGCAAAGCATTCTGATGATAATTTGAGCATATAGATCATAAGATCAGTACAGATGGAAGCATGTAAGATTATAATTCGTATATCATTAATTCATGAGAATTGCATATGCATATGTGTGTGTGTTAAGATTTTCAGAAGTTGAGTTAAGTTAAGAATGTTTTTTTTAAAAAAATTTAAAGTGTTTTAAAGAAATGTTTCAGATGCTTTTGAGAGAAATATATTTCAGAAAATATTTCTTATAGTTTTAAGATTTAAGCATGAGTTTTATATTTTCGGGGCATGAGAGAAAAACTCACCACAGTATGTAACTTGGATACAGTGGAATTGACGGATTCAGAGACATGTGCAGAGGTAGAGGACCGATGGGCACTCTCAGATCCTCAAGCAGGACTAGGGTTGACATATCCCTGAAATCCTGGTTTGTGAGCTTGGGTGGTAGCATAGATCCGCACCCCCAGCTCCAGATTGTGGCTTGGGGGACGGCGATACTGTAACATCCCGCCTAGGCTAGGATGCTACCGGCATGAGACAGGAAAACCCATCTCCATAAGCCTTTGATTCTAACGAAATTTCGGCAAGACATATGCAGAACATCATGCAACCTGGCTTATATCCAGCACCATGAGACAACCTGTTATGCCACTCAAAACATATGTAAACATAATCAACGCCTCAGGCCTGAACTCAATAAACAAATTGCAAATACTTGGCCTCCGGCCAGAACTTAAAATAAAACTATGCTATTACATGACTTATACATGTAAAATACAAATTCAAATACAAAGATAAGGGCCGTGAGGACCCATAACTCGACCCATGACTCTCTTGACTGCAATTGGGGCGATCCATCGTCTTCAAAGTCTTCACCGGACTTCTGCTGGTTCTATATGACAGCTACTGACCTGCAAAACTACAAACTGTTGTGGTGTGAGTCGTAATGACTCAGTAAGTAATCATGCTCATATCTTGAGCGCACGAACACAAATAAAAGCTAAGTTATGTTTCTGTATTCACTTGAATTGTTATAAAACCATTAAAGCATTTTTTAAAGTTTGAACTAACTATATTACTTACTACTAGTCTTTCTAACTATATAGCAAAGTACAATCTGTATTACCTGTCTTTTATCTATCCCCAAACATACTTTAGCTTCTCTTTGCTATTTTCATTTACAAACTTATTGCTTGATACTGATTCCTTTATCTGATTAATCATATACTTTAAATTCTATTACCACTTACATTAACCAACATCAAGTTTCTATATCATTGTCAAAATCCAACCATGTGCTTTCACTGCGCTACTATGATATCTCATTATGTCCCTTTATACTCTCTGCTAGTTCAGTTCAGGCGTCTATTACAGCTTTCTTTCTTTTATTTTCTTGAAATATCATCAAATCGGAATTATTAACTATTCTTTATTTCAACATTTATCACATTACCATCAATCATGACTACTAAATAAATATAATCACACCTAACATACAATAGTATTTATAGAAAGGATTTCTTCTATGTAAGTATATAACTCCTACATTCATCAATCATAACTACAATTAATGTAATCTGCCCTCATGCATTAATAATCACTATAGCATCTCAAATTATTCTAGGATGTATGATCTAAATACTTATCTTGTGAATTATATTTTACTCAACATGTCATGCTTTTATAACTATAACTTTTAAACCTTATCTGAAAAAATTACAAATGAATGTATTAATGCTTTCATGCATAAAATCAACTATATGCATTTTCAAGTGAATACTAGAATATATAAGTCATATGCACGACTTGTAACTATACTAACTTTAACATGCTATGCATTTAGAAGATACTTTCTGAAAACTTTTTCTGAAAAACTATTTTCTGAAAGTCTTTCTGAAAATTCTTTGTTGAGAACTTTACTTAATTTTCTCTTTCTGGAAAATCTCTTTATGAAAACTGTATCTGAAGACTGAAAGCTACAATTGAAATCTGGGATCTGTATCTAAAAACTGAAAACTGTATCTGAAAACTTTCTCTGAAAACTGTTTTCTAAAATCTGACTTTTGAAAACTATATACTGATGATTTGAAAACTGTGTACTGAAAATCTGAAAACTGAAAACTGCTATATGTCCAGGACCATAACTCAACTGGACGTCTCTCTACACCCAGGACCATAACTCAACTGGGTGTACTCGATGCCCAGGACCATAACTCAACTGGGCATCTCTGAAACCGGTGGTGCATTACACCCAGGACCATAACTCAACTGGCAGTGTAGCCACCACTAGGGACCAGGTACACGATCCTAAGTCGCCATCCTGACCCTACATGTGCACATGTTTTCTGTATCCGTCAATTCCAACTGTATCTCAAGTTACATACTGGGGTGAGGTTTTACCTCATGCCCCGAAAAACATAAAACCATGATATGGATTTCAAAACTGAATAAACTTTTCTAAAAATATTTCTTTTAAAAATCTCTGTTACTTTTTCTGTAAAACCTTTTGAATTTCAAAACCTTTCTCGTTTCATCATGTATGTATACGGATATGATCATGCACGTGTTATGTGTATGCACAAAGTAATGAACTATGCATTCTATTCCTTATATGTTTATGTCTCGAATCATCTCACATTCTATATATTTATACTATTCTAAGTGTACTTACACACATTCAAACCATCATAACTTAACTTACCTTGCTGGTGGCTCAAAAACAATATAATGCATAATTTATATTCATACACACACAATCAAAGCTCTTCTACTATATCAGAATTCAAACGTATACAAGTTTCAATTTCTTAGTTCTTAAACTTATTTGCCATTTTCTAACTATCAACTAGTACACAAGAATCTCATGTCATAAACTTACATATATTCACATGCCATGCATATACTGCTCATGCATACTAATATTCTTAATAATGCATAAATTACAAACTTTCATTCATATCACTAGTCCCATTCCCTAGGGTGTAGTTTTCCAACCCCCAAACCCAAGTCTCTTTATATCATAGTTATAAACATCTGCTCACAGTTTATGTATATGCATATTCTTATCATTTCTTATACTTTTCAGTCTAAGGTTTACTGATTTCTTACTACTTACATGCTCATACATATGTGTATATATATATATATATATATATATATCCGGTTTCATGTTTACACATATATCTATAAAGTTTATTTATTATTTAAATCCAGTCAAAATACATCATTCGCGCGAGATATCATGTTTAAATCCGGTTTCATGATACCCTAGCAATATCATGTTTATATATCAACTAAGGCTACGGTCATCTAAGCTCATTCGCGCGAGAAACTCCGTTTTACCGGAAACTCGCTAATTCTACCGGATCAATCAAATCTAATCCGTTTCTCCCCGGATTATACCACATTTATCGCCTTAATATATTAAATCAAGCCCAATTCATTTCATGCTAATTCGCTAAACTACGGAACTACTAGAAGCATCCGAATATAAAACTGTAAACTTTAAAATAACAAATTCTAAACAGAGAGTCATACCGAAATTCCGAGGCCATATTCGGACTCCCATCGACCATACGAACGCGCTGGTGCCATCAGAATTCCGATCTAAGGTACTGTTCACCGTGGGTTTACTATTCACCGACGCTTCTCTCCTTGTTTTGCGTGATTCCGGTTTCTGTTCGGTGAAATCGACTCCGTATACTAGTAGTACTCTCCGAGGGCTTCGATTTGGTAGGTGGCTCGGGCCGTGGTTCGAAGCGACGAGCCAGGATCGGCTAACCCATTGCCGCGCCTTCTCTCTCTCCATGCCGCCGTTCTGGTCGCCATCTGCACGATCGCCGGCCACCACGAGATGCGTCGTGGCCGGACGATCACTATGGCACCGTCGCACACCACCGCCGGCCACCGGATGGCCATCCACGACTCCGTTCTTTCTTTCTCTCTCTTGACGCCAAATACCCCATATTTCTCTTCTTGTAATGTGTATTTCCCTTTTTTTTTTATTTCTTTTTCATTTCTTAAATCAGTAATAATAATAATAATTATAATAATAAAAACACAAATATCTTATTCCTGAAATTACTAAAAAGCCCCCACTAATAAGGGTATTTTCGGAAATCATCACTTTTAAAGCCTTTGTAGCGCGATTTTCGAAACAAGTTCAACGCAAAAGTTTTTCGTCTCGGAAACACGAGTCCGATGGTTTAAGAATCAACTCGATCAGAGTACGTTTACTAATTCGGTGACCAAAAATGTAAACTTTACTCGTATAGTAAAAATCGCGTAACTGACTTTTGATCCCACACGTTTCCCAACACGATGAATATTCATAATATATTATTCCAACCCATATGACATCACTTGAACTCTTATTATTCACTATCCTCATGCTCCGAGACTATAACATCGTTCCGAGAATCTTCAAGAACATTCCCGAAAATCTGGGATGTTACAGATACGTAACGCCCCAAGACCACCAGTTATAAGACAATAGTGGCATGCTTTGGGGGACGGCGATATGTAACGCCCCAAAGTCATGGATTTGCACTTCTGCCTCCAGATAGATGTATGGGGGGACGAAGATACGTAACGCCCTCATACGTCCAGTTTTTCAGACAGAGACACGGAACTCAGAGAAAGTCTTCAGTTTTTAGATACAGTTTTTAGTTTTCAGATATAGTTTTCAGAAAAAGCTTTTAGAAAAGAAATTTTCCAGAAACAGCATATTTATAAGAGATTCAGAATTTTAAAGCAGAAACCAGTTTTCAAGTAAAGTTTTTAACAAAAAAATTTTCAGAAAGCATTTTCTAAAAGCATTGTATGTTAAAGTAGAGTAAAGTTTACAAGTCATGCATATAAGTCATACATTTTGATTATCATTTCAAAATGCATATAGTTGATATTATGCATGATAACATTAGTACATTCATATGTAATTTTTTCAGAAAAAGTTTTAAAGTAATAGTTATAAAAGCATGACATATTGAGTAAAGTATAATTCACGAGATAAGCATATAGATCATACATCCTAGAAATCATTTGAGATGTATATAGATGACGTTAATGCACGATAGTATTATCATGTTTATATGTATGTTTGAACGATGTCTATATGAGTTGTAGGTTTACATAAGAGAAACCCTTTGTGAATAATAAAGTACGATGATATAATTATATTTAAGTATGTATGCATGATTGAAGATTGTGTAATGAAGTCTTATAGGAAGAATATTTCATAAATCCGATTTGATGATATTTCAATGAAATAAAATAGAGATAACTATATTAAGTGTCCAAACTAAATTTGTAAAGAATGAATAGAAAAGCAAAAAGATATAAAGGTAGCGCAACAAAAACGTAATGGGTTTTGATAAGGCCGTTAATGATATAGAGACTTGACGCGTATATTATGGATGTATGAAAATATAACTAGTAAACAGGATCTGAGATATGTGTGATCAGACAAAAAAAGTTTTAATAAATGACATGGTAGACAGTGATGTGGAAACTTGATGTGTATATATATATATATATATATATATATTAAGATGTTTAAAACTATAAATGATAAACATAATTTAAGCTTTGTGTGTTGGTCGCTAAAGAAATGAGCATGGTTACTTACTGAGTCTTATGACTCACACCACAATAGTTTGTTAGTTTTGCAGGTCAGTAGCAGTCATACTGAGCCAGCAGGATTTCGGTGAAGACTTTGAAGATAGTGGATCGCCCTAATTGCAGTCCAGATAGTCATTGAGTCCTGGGTCGAGATGTGGATCCTCACAACTCCTTACTTTTGTACTTATATTGCATATGTAATAGCGTAGTATTATTTTGAGTTCCGGCCGGAGGCCAAGTATTTAAATTTTGATCATTGAGTTCTGGCCTGAGGCCAAGATGATGATGTTGGGGTTTTATTGGGAATTACAAGATTAGCGCAGCGGAACGCGGAAAAACGATTTCTCCGATTTCAAAAAAAAATTCTTGGAACAATTAAATAAACTTATTTATTTAATTAACCAATACTTAAATTATGAAATATAACCTAAGAAATCATATTTCTTTTAATTAAAAAATTACCCCAATTTTTTGCAAATTAATTATTTTAGTTTTAAATATGTCAATTACATATTTAATTAATTCCAAATTAATCCCAAAATAATTTTTACAAGTTTGCAAGAAAACCATAAATATTTTCCAAATTTGCTCCACTGCCCAGATTTTTCAGGAATTTACAAAACGGCGCGGAATTTTAATTAATTACAATTTGGCCCAATTTGTTTAAAACACATCCAAATCAAATCCAATTAATCCCAAATTTTACATGCATCAAATAAACATCAAATTAAAGCTTATATATGAAAAGCCCCAAAATTTGAGTGGGTTAAGAACCCTAATTTCACAAATCACTCAAATTGGGCAATTTACACTAAATTAATAAAATTCAATACTTTAATCTTCAAATTACTACACCAATTAATTCTCACCATCATGAAATTAATCAAGAACAATTATAGGCTAATTATGAATGGCTAATTAACTCTAGAATAGCAACTTTAATTTTCTAATTAATTTATTAAGCTTAATTACATTAATAAGTAAATAAATTAATTCTACATGCTTAAACACATCCAACAAGCATCCAATAAATTTAATTACAAACTAAAAGAGTATAGACATGATCTTAACATCACCATTGAAGCTAAGAAATATTGAAACAATTTTCATGAAGAATAAGAAGTGAAATTACTTACAAAATCCAAGTTTTGCTTTGATTTCTTTTCTTTTTCTTTTTTCCTCTCAATTCTCTCTTTTGTAATTTTTGTTGAAGTTGTCTTAGTGTGTAAAATGAATCAAAACAATTTTGATATACACCAACACTATGGCCGAATTTTGCTTGCCAAAATAATCAACAATTAATTCATTTTGTTGAAAAATAATTGGTCCACAATTTAACAAAATTAACGACACTTTTACCTTTAATAAAGTTAATTAAAATGTGTGCCAATGATATCAAGCCAAATAAAAGCTAAATCATTACATAAGATATTTATTTATCTAATTAAATTAATTATTTAACATTTAAATAATTAAATAATTAAATACAAATATTATAATATATGTATTATATTTACTTTAAATATTGAAATACATATATATTAATGATATATATCAAATATCACAATTTGATATTTTATTAATGTGTATTTAATAAAATCAAGTATTAAATAAAAACACACAATAACATTGGAAATGACCGTTAGGTCCCGATTGCATGTATTTTTCGTTTAACCATTAAACGAGTTACCAATAATCAGTATTATTCATAACAGTTGCCCTAGTGCTCTACGAGTAAATTTCATTAGTGTGTCTCTCTAGATTCAGGCATATCCGTCACGAAATTAAATTACGTGTCCATAATTCACCCACCCGTAAATTATGACAAACACGGATAAACCACTGAATCATACAGGTCGAGGTCACTGCATACGTATAATCCCTCCGTCACAGGTATCCGAATTAATCCAGAGATATAAATACAACGTCAAATCTCTATAGATATAATCACATCGACGTTTCTATTAGCAATCCCTCAAATAACACTTAGAACTAATTTCTACAGTGAACCACGGGCCCATGGATTTAACAGATTGCTAATTCCATATTGAATACATATACTTTGTACACAGAGCTGACGGATCATATCTTGATACACACAGGATATCCTGAGCATCAGTCCACACCCAACGAACAGGCAGAGATCTGATCTAAATAGATCGGTGACATGACTGCCATCTAAGTGTGGAGGATAACTCAGATATCCACAGTGGTATCTCAAGTCAATGAATCACTATGCTCACTCAACCCGAGAAGATTCTTATTGACGTTGGTGTACCATCCATTAAGAATCTTCGGTGAGTCGTTCAGTGTTTATCCGCTATAAACACCTACACGTCTATACGAGTCTCAAAGACTCATGGTTCCCTGAGAAACCATCGGAATCCAGGATTCCAATATATTACATGTACCAGTCTCTACGGGTTTACTTTACTGACCAAGTAGTGTAAACCTTGACCAGGAACTGTCTAAGAATGACAACGTCATGATACAACTCAATGTCAGTTGCGACACTTTTGCAACAGTATCATAACTAATCATTCTAAGGTCGGTTACGTCTTTATCATATTAAAGAAGAAGATATATAAAAGAAACTGTTCATTTTATTCATAATAAAACGTTACATTAGTATTTACATAGAAATACATAATAAAATTGACGCTCAGAGCACCAACCCTAACAAATCTCTCCCACTTGCTCTAGTGCCAATATCGATTGTATCTAATACCCATCGACTCCACATGTTTATCAAATAACTTCAGAGGTATGGCTTTCGTAAGCGGGTCTGCTACATTATCTTCACTTGGTACCTTGCACACGACAATGTCCCATCGCGACACAATCTCTCGAATGATGTGGTACTTTTGTTCCACATGCTTCGACTTCTGATTCGCCCTTGGTTCCTTCGCTTGTGCAATGGCTCCAGTATTATCACAGTATAACGGAATCGGATTCTCGATACTTGGGACTACTCCCAATTTTGTGATAAAGTTCCTAACCCATACAGCTTCATTTGCAGCTTCTGAAGCTGCAATATATTCCGCCTCTGTGGTGGAATCAGCTGTTGACCCCTGTTTGGAACTCTTCCAACAAACTGCACCACCGTTAAGGGTAAACACGAATCCTGATGTAGACTTTCTATCATCAAGATCCGATTGGAAATCGGAATCCGTATAACCATTAACTTGCAATTCGTTTCCTCCATAAATAATAAACTTATCCTAGTACCTTTAAGATACTTGAGGATATGTTTAATGGTCATCCAATGGTCATTTCCTGGATTGGACTGATATCTGCTTGTCACACTAACTGCGAAGCTGATATCAGGTCTGGTACATAATATGACATACATGATGCTGCCCAAACACGAAGCATAAGGTTGATTAGACATTCTAATCTTCTCATCTTCTGTTTACGGACACATCTTCTTCGAAAGATGTAAGCCATGTCTGAACGGTATGTTTACTGTCTTACAGTTACCAAAATTATACCGTTCTAAGATCTTATTTATGTACGTTGATTGGGATAACCCAATAAGCTTCATTTCTCTACCTCTATAGAGTTTTATGCCCAAGACATAAGAAGCTTCGCCCAGGTCCTTCATGGAGAAATTCTTACAGAGATAAGTTTTGACCCCTTGCACATCATCCCAATATCATTCTCAATGATAAAGATGTCATCAACATAGAGAATTAAAAATACCACCATACTCCCACTGGCCTTCTGATACACATAGAATTCTTCCGAATTCTTGAGAAAACCAAACAATTTGATTATCTCGTCAAATCGAAGATTCCAACTTCGTGAAGCCTGTTTAAGTCCATAAATGGACTTCTTCAGCTTACATATCATGCCCGAGTTCTCGCTGGATGCAAAACCTTCCGGTTGTTCCATATAGATTTCTTCATCATGAAATCCATTTAGAAAAACCATTTTGACATCCATTTGCCAAATCTCGTAATCATGATATGCGGCAATTGACAATAAAATCTTGATGGACTTTAGCATGGCAACTGGAGAAAAATTTTCATCGTAGTCGACTCCAGGTCGCTGCGAGTAACCTTTAGCGACCAGTCAGGCCTTAAAGGTTTCAACCTTTCCATCGAACCCTCGCTTCCTCTTGTAAATCCATTTACAACCGATAGGAACAATTCCTTCGGGAAGCGGAACCAAGTTCCAAACTTGATTCTCATACATTGAGTCCATCTCGGATTTCATGGCGTCTTTCCACTTCACGGAGTTGATGTCCAACATCGATTCTCTATAGGTAAAAGGGTCAGTCTCTTCTAATAAGAGAATATCGAGACTCTTTTCTTGTATCAAATACAAGCGTTCAGGAGGTCTATATACCCTTTGTGACCTACGAAGTGTGTGTGTTGAAGGTTCTCCATCTTCTTGAACTACAGGTTTGTAACATCTCGCCTAAGCCAGGATGCTACTGGCAGGAGACAGACTAATCCTGACTCCATAAGCCTCTGACTCTTACGAAATCTCGGCATGACCTCTGCTAAAAGTCATGCAACTTGGATCAAAGTCCAGCACCGCAATACAACCTATAGGGCCCAGACACAATATATCACTAACATAAATAACTCAAGACACAATATAATTGGGTTCCATGCCCGGAAATACGTATAAACAAAAAACTTTTACAATTAAACTTTATACAACTCAATTCTCTTCAACTAAACTCATAAACAACTTGACTCTGATATTCCCAAGACCTGGTGACTGGCTAACTGCAACGCTGCTATCCGGCTCCTCAAACTCTAGTGCCTGTGGTCGACCAGTCAGGTCACCGACCTGTAAAACTCAAACAAACTGTTGTGGTGTGAGTCATAATACTCAATAAGTAACTACGCCCATTCCTTGAGAATCAAGCACACACAAATTCTGAATTCCGTGTTCTATATTATCCTTAGTTGTCTATCTGACCATGCAAATATATACGAAGTCTGAATTAACTAAATATCTCTTTATTCATTTTACATATACATTACTTACTGCTAGTCTTTTCTATTTATTTACTTATACACACATCATAAACTATTCACACCTTAAGATTTATAACATAATCAACAAATTTCTATATTCTTTAAATCAAGTTTCATTACGTTTTTGCTGCACTACTCTGATATCTTAAAACTTACCTACTTACTCTTTGTTAACCCAGTTGGACATCTATTATAATTATCTTCTATTAATCTCATTGAAATATCATCAAATCGGAATTATAAATATTATTTCTATTCATATACTGTTATCAATTACATTTACATGTATATAGAATCATGTCAGCATGTATTAGTGTCTAATAAAGCATTCATTCCATGAAAGCATACAATACATATGAACATCAATCATTTATCCATGCAGATGTAACCATGTTACCATGCATTAATAACAACTATATGCATCTCAGATGATCATTGGAATGTATGATTGATATGTATAATTTATAATTGTATTCTATTATAATATGTTATGCTTTTAGAAAGCAATTTTGTTGAAAACTTATTCTGAAAACTCTTTTGAAAACCTCTTTATAAAACTTATATTTCTGAAAACATACTTTAAAACTGTTTATTAAAGTCTGACTTTGGAAACTTCCTTTTTCTAAAAGCTCTTTTTGAAAGCTATAACTGAAAACTGAAATCTGAAAAACTATTTCTAAATTCTGTTTCTGAAAACTGTTTACTAAAACTGACATCTGAAATCTGGATACATTAAATCTGAAAATTATGTACTGAGAGTCTGAAAACTGCTCTATGTCCAGGACCATAACTCAACTAGACGTCTCTCTACACCTATGACCATAACTCAACTGGGTGTACTCTATGCCCAGGACCATAACTCAACTGGGCATCTCTGAACTAGTGGTGCTTTACGCCCAGGACCATAACTCAACTGGACGTATCACACCACAAACTGCAACTGGGGGTGCGGATCAATGCTACCACCCAAGCTATGAAACCAAGATTTCGGGGATCTGTAAACCCTAGTCCTGCTCGAGGATCTGAAAGCGTCCCCTCAGTCCTCCACGTGTGCACATGTTTCTGAATCTGTCAAATCCAAACTGAATCTCAAGTTACATACTGGGGTGAGTTTTTACCTCATGCCCCGAAAACATAAAACCATATATTGTATCTCAAAACTGTAAAAACATTTTTCTGAAATACTTTTCTTCCAAAAGTCTTTGAAACTTTTCTTTAAAACTCTTTGAATCTCAAAATCATTCTTTCAGTCCAATTATGAAAATCATGATACGCAAACATGCATATGTATTTCTTATGCTTACACTAAACACAGCCATGCTTTCTTATGTATTTATCTTTGGGTTATCATACAACTACATGTATATGTTCATGCATAACTATAAATTAATGACATATGTATTCTATTCTTTTTATACTTTCACTCTTAATTTTCTTATCCTCTTACAGGCCTATAATATCATCAATACAACTTGCCCACATCACACACGCTCACTTGTATTATAAGCTGTCATAACTATTTAATTACCCAAAATCTAATATGCATTTCGTACCTACAATACCATATATTCATGCTCAAACTAATAAACTCAATCACTATAAAAACATTCATCATTACTACGCAAACTCACAAACTCACTTTTAATTCCCAATTCTATATTTAAATAAAACTTCACATTAACAGAAATCATAACGCTGACCATTACATAAATTCATACATTTATTCACATCTCACTAATTAAACTTATAATCTCTTTACGTTGTTGAATTCAGTGTTTAAAAAATGGTTGAGGCGGCCGCCTTATGCGGTTTTTCTGAGGCGCCCGCCTCTCTGCTGGTGAGGCGGCCGCCTCACGCAAAATCGGGGTGAGGCGGCCTAAGGCGGCCGCCTCACCAGCATAGGTTTTTTTTTTTTTTTTTAATTTTATAAAATGAAACGACGACGTTTTGGGCTTCCAAAACGTCGTCGTTCCATTGAACAACTGAGTGGCAGTAGAGCACTTGCACAAAAAAGGAGCAGAGACCAAAGTAAGTTAATCTTGTACAAATAATGCAATTATATAATCAATTAAAAAATAATACGACTTTATGTTATTTATTAGGGAAAGGGAAAGCTCCACAATTAGTGGATGAAGACAATATAAGTGAAGGAAGTTCTTTGGATGATGACCCATCTGATGATGACATAGATTTTGACCCAACCTTCATGCCGCTAGACACTAATGATAGCTTATTTAGGGATTAGTTATCAATAATTTTTTGAACATACTATGAATTATGAAGAAAGTAATGTATTTTGGATTACTTATCAATAATTTTTTGAACATACTATGAATTATGAAGAAATGAATGTATTTTGGATTATTTTTCCGATTTTCGGATCGAGGCGCCCGCCTCACCGCCTCGAGGAGGTCCGCCTCGCGCCTCCATGGCCGGCCGCCTCGAGGCGCCGCCCCGTATTTTTAAACATTGGTTGAATTTGTATCGTGCCATATAATACGTCTATTTAAATATGTGACCTTACCCATTCTTAAACCAAACCGACTGTTACTATTGTTACTAACACTACTGCCACAAATAATGCCTTCTGCCGAGGCTTCTACTACTTCTACCTTCAAAATACTACGTGATATTGTCGTACATATATCTACATTTTCAAAATTTTCCATTTATCTCATTACCATATTTTCAATAACACATCTATTTCGCATAAATAAATTATCTTTACTATCCTTAAGGTTTTTCCAAATCTAGGGTTATAGCCATTTACCCCCAAATTTTAGTTTCATAAATCCTTTACTGCCATTATCACAACTCAGATTTTATGAACATATTGTTGACGGCTGATTTTGGTCTCAGGGTAATATGGGAATATCACCTCCGAGGTAATCCTCCTTCAATAGTGAATTTGTTTAGTTATGGGGAACCAAAAGCAAATTTAGCGAGAGACGGAAAAACACACCAATCGACAAAAAGATTTAACGTGGTTCGGTGGATTTTTGATCCGACCTACGTCCACGGACAAGAACAGGATGAAACTCTTTATTACTAAATACGCTTCTCGGGTCTCTTCTTTGTTTTTACAAATCAGAGCTTGATGATTCTGATCACTAATTTTTTTATGATGCCCTTTACACATACTATGCCCTCCTATTTATAATAACACAGAAATCAGACTCCTATTTGCATAAGGAATCCTAGTTGAACTTTAGTCTTCTCTCATTGCAAGGATTCCTAGTCCGATTTCTCCTTCTTTTTTCTTATTCCTCTTCGGATTCTGACTTCATTTCCTTGTGAGAGTAGGATAATCCGTTTTATCTTATCCGCAAGAATATGGTGTCGTCATCTTGAACACGACTCGCCGTCCGGTCGGTCTTCATGAGGTCGGTCATGACAATCTTTTATGCTGAGAGTGTTTCTGCCGACCTTATAGTGCTCGGTCATCCGAACCAAAGTGGTCGGTCTTCACATGTTGTGGTCGGGTCGGCTATATGATCTCAACCAGTCAGGGAATTACCCTTTTGTCCTCGTTGTGCTGTCTTAAATGTTATAGTGCCTGAAAACACCATCAACATCTGTCCCCTAGTTCTCGGTTCCAACAAGTGTGCAAGTTGGTGCCGGTAACTACATAAAGATGGTGTTTTTGTTTCGCTCTGTTGGAGGTCGGTCCGGTATTGAGAAATGTCTTGTCGCCTCTTTTCAAGCGCTTTGTCTTGAGACACGCAACAGTCACGTCCGCTTAAATGCCTATCAAATCAACTTTAGGGTTTCTTCTAAGTTCGACACTTGTCAAACATCCGCCGGGTTCCCGCCAAAAAGGGAATGAATCGACCGTGTAGAGGCGTCTTCACAGTGGGATGATCTCAGCCGTCCGTTCAAACTTGGGAGCCCTCTTTTGTAGTTGACACATGGCATCCATCCGGGTTCTTCCTTTAGATCCAACGGTCATGAGCGTCCTGGTCATGACTATAAGAAGGCGAGGCTTTCACTGTTCCATCTTTTTCGGCAATTTCTCCTTCTTTTCTGAAAACCTCTCTGTGATTCGCCCAACTCCGTGCTCTCGAAGCTCAACTGTGGTCTTTTTCTTTTTCTTTGCTGCGAACATAAGGAACGGGTACAACCGTACTGCACAACCTCCTGCTTTTTCCGAGAAGAGCAAGTAAGTCCTCTGAACGACCTCTTCCTTTTTTGTGTTTATGAATGAATGTGTTTTTTCTAGGGAAAGATTTATGGTTTTGCTGGGTTCTGCTTTAGGGCACTTTTAGAGACCACTTGTTTTAGCTAATGTGGAAACCGTGGGTAGTTTCTTTTAGCTATAGACTGACTTCCCCTTCCTTCTTTGTTTCTCTGGGTGTCAGGGATGTCTGACAACAGTTCCTCCCCTGAAAAGCCTGCTAAAATCTCAACTCCCCCTGCTGAGGAGCTTTCCTCGGGCTCGGGGGCACCTAGTGTAGAAGACCTTGACACTACCCCTACTCCCTCTGAGATCGAACAAGACTCATACCATCAGAGGGTTCCTCGGAAGGATCCAGAGCCCGGTGAACTTGGATCGTCGGCTCTGGATATGAACCGTCCCTCCAAAATAACTGAGGATGATCTGGCGCTGTTGCGGCAACAATATGACATCCCAATAGATATTGCCCTTGAAGTTCCCGGCCCGATGGATCGTGCCAGTCAACCTGATGAGGGCTCGGTGGCACTTCTTCCTGCTTTTTTTGAGTGTGGGCTACGGCTGCCGATGCAACGTTATTTTGCTTGGATGCTGGCCGAGATGGAGATTGCCCCTTGTCAATTGAGTTTAAATAGTTGGAGGATTCTGGCCGGCATATATGTGGTTTGGCACCGGCAGGCTTAGGTGTACCTTGTTTGGAAGAGGTGAAGAGGTTATATCGTTTGAAGTCTAACCCAAAGACTCACTACGGTTGGTATTACCTCTCTGTTTATGATAGTTCGTCCAACCTTGTCCAGAAACTCCCTGACTCTAACAAGAATTTCAAGGTAGACCCGGCCAAGGTTCCGGTTCGGAACCGGAACCGAACCGGTTCGGTTAGGGTTCCTCCCTAGCCGAACCGGTTGGAACCGTTGGAACCGTTCGGTTCCAACGGTTCCAACCGGACCGTACGGTTCTGGTTGGAACCGGTTTGTATATATATAATAATATATTTTTTTAATTTTAATTAAGATTTTTATTTGTAATTTAGTGTAATTATGTAATGTAATTTAACTTAATTGTAATTTACATATTTTATTTGTAATTATGTAATTTTATTTGTAATTATTTTCAAAAATAATTTAATATAATTATTTGTAATTTGAGTTTAATTTTCAAAAAAGAAAAAAAAAAAAAAATACCGAATGGAACCGGAACCGGAACCGAAACCGAACCGAACCGTCGGCCCGGTCTATTTCAAGGATCTTTGGTTCTGGGCTACTGGGGATTGGGGTCGAGTCCTTAGATCGTTTGAGGAGGACGTCTCGGTTCCGGACATCTTCAGGGTGGGAGGTTAGGAGTTTAATACCCCGTCTCTCATTCTTTTTTATTCCCGTTCTTAGTTTTTTAGGTTTCTAACTTCTCTGGTTCCTCCCAGCTTGTTGGCGAGATGCTCCCAAGGTTTCTCGTCAGGTTCGGAGGCGGGTACATTGGGCTCGGGGGTATGCTGCCCACTGGAGGAAGTTGGTCAATGATGCGGCCTTTGTTGATTCGGGCCTTACTCGGACCGTCCCTCCGGAGGTCTCGGGTCGGATAGGTGGATGTCTGCTGGCTGTTTTTGATGATTTTCCCTGTTTGTTTATCATGTGTTTGATGTCTTTGTTATATTCTCGGATCCTGATTTCTCTTTCCCCTTTTTTTGTAGGCATGTCGAAGAGGCCAAAGTTTCTCGAGAAATTGGCCGGTACTATGAAGAAGGCCGGTCATGCGGAAGCTGGAACTTCCCGGGCACAACCTGACCCTGATGGGGCTGAGAGGGATTCTCAAGGGAGAGTTCAGCCGGCTGCTCGGGGTCTATCTTCTCCTGGTGCGCAGTCGTCAGGATCTGCTCGTCTTGTCAGTCCGCCGAAGCCTCTTAGGAAGAGGAAACGTCAGTTCGGGTCGGAGGAGACCGAGTTGGTTCAAGAGGAGGAGGAGGATCCTGCCCCGGGCAAGAAGAAAGACGTTCGTCGGGGGAAAAAATCATCTGTGGGTTCCTCCAAGAAGCGAAAGGGTCCTGTAATCCTCGGGGTGGATGATTTGGGAGAGAGCATCCGGGAGGCTACTTCTCATTTAGTGCCGGCTTTTAATGAACTGGCCGAGGTCATTCCCCGAGGGGAGGTCTCGAGATATGAGGATATCTCTCCCGAAGCTGTAGTGACCGAGATGAGCTCTCAAATGGAAAAGGTAGTTTTATTCTTCTTTTTTTTTTTTCTGACTTTGGTTCTCGGTTTTCTTCGTATCATATCTTGACTTTCTTTTTTTTCGTACAGGCTACTTACCTTATGGCGAAGAACAAGGACCTCCTTCTGAGTCTATTGTCCGAGGGTGGTCAGGCCCAGAGGCTTCAGAATCCTCTTACAGAAAGGGAAGCTAAACTGGCCGACCGGGAGGAGGTGATAAAGAATCACGAGGCGACCGCCATTGAGAACTTCAAAATTAATAAGGCTCTTAAGGCTGCTGCTGCGCTGGAGCGAAAGCTTGCCGACAATGCTCGGGAGGATTTGAAAACTTCCCAATCTGAGATCGGCGTTTTGAAGGCCAAAGTGGCCAGTGTTGAAACCAAATTGAAGGCCAATGAAGAACAAATGGTGCGGGCCCGGGATGATCTTGAGAGGAAAGAGGCCGAGCTTGAAAAGAGAGAGGCCGATCTTGAGGCCGAGAAGGAGGCCATCCGTCTTGAGGGGGTTGGTGATTGTGCTGATATAATACCGATGGTGCTGCCAAGTCTGAACATGGACCCTATTTATGCGGCCATCAGCTTTTGCAAGGGGGATATATCTGAGGAGGAGTTTCGGAAGTGGCTTCCTCCTCCTTCCGAGGAGGTGATGGATCCCGCCCCGGTTTCGGTTGTTCCGGCTTCTGAGGCTCCCCATGAAGAACGACCTGAGGTCCTGCCGCCGGCGAGGAATGCCTTGAGATCCCTCCCCCTATCCCTGAAGCAGAGGTCTCCCATGCTGCCGAGGATGAAGCAGCTGTTCTTCCTCCTGAGGTCGAGCCAATCCTTCGTCGTCTGAGCTGGCTGAGGAAGAAATCCCCGCCCCTGTGCGGGCTGAATGAGAAAGGGTAACCCGACCGGGGCCCTGTGTACACTTTACTTTTTGTAATAAAACTTCAAGTTTGTATTTTGACATATGTATATATATATATGTATTTTTCGTGTCTCTTTTTTATTTCTCTCCTTTTTTCTCTTCCTGTTATCCGAACAATTTTGAGGCCCTTCAGGGGTCAGTATGAGCCGGAGGGGTATAACCCGACCCCGAGCTGAGTGATAGACTTAGATTCTGGGGGAATGTTTCCTCCCCAAATCGAAGGAGTTGGCCCGGTGGGACGCAACCCGCCCCCGAACCGAGAAAGGAACTTGGACCTGGGGGAATGTTACGTCCCCAGTCCAAAGGGCTGACTCGGTGGGGCGTACCCCGACCCCAAGCTAAGAAAGGAACTTGGACTTGGGGGAATGTTACCTCCCCAGTCCAAAGGGCTGACTCGGTGGGACGTACCCCGACCCCGAGCTGAGAAAGGAACTTGGACCTGGGGGAATGTTACCTCCCCAGTCCAAAGGGCTGACTCGGTGGGACGTACCCCGACCCCGAGCTGAGAAGGAGGAAAGGAACTTGGACCTGGGGGAATGTTACCTCCCCAGTCCAAAGGGCTGACTCGGTGGGACGTACCCCGACCCCGAGCTGAGAAAGGACTTGGACCTGGGGGAGGGGAATGTTACCTCCCCAGTCCAAAGGCTGACTCGGTGGGACGTAACCCGACCCCGAGCTGAGTGAGATACTTGGATCTGGGGGAATGTTACCTCCCCAGTCCAAAGAAGCTTGACTCGGTGGGACGTAACCCGACCCCGAGCCGACTAACCCCTGGGACTTATTCAGAAGGGAAATGAATCAACCTTCGAAGCCCTACCGAATCTGGCACGGGCGTCCCCCTACCAGACCGGCGGAAAATGAAAACAAGTTTCTGGAAAATAAAAAGCGGGGGTGACTTAGCACCTATCCCAAAATAAAAAACGTTTTTTGCAAAAAAAAAAATAACAACATGGATGCCTCAAAACAGCGTCCTGCCCGAGGTCTCCAAAACACAATTCTGAATCTTTCAATTCAGTGTCCCGGCGAACCAGGATTCGGATCAGAAGAGCGTTTGAATGGTAAGGGCACATCCTCTACACGTCGGTTCACTGGGGAGCCTGTGTATTGTATGAGGGCTCCTCCTAACCACGCTGGAGCAGGCACACGCCACAAGGGCACAACGCATCCCCGTGCTGTGTCTCTCACGGATCCGGATGATGAATGGATCAAAGAGCGTCCGGACTACTAAGGGTATTTTCCTCCTTAGTTCCGGTATCACTGGAGCCAGCAATCGTCACGGGGGCATCATCATCCCCCGTGCTATGCTTTCCCATGGATCCATTACATCGGGTACGTTCCTGAGGGTCTCGAGCAAAGAGAGATATTCGGTTCTGGGGGAATGTTACCTCCCCAAACCAAAGGAGCTGACTCGGTGGGACGTAACCCGACCCCGAGCCGAAGCATCAAACGACATCGGCGGAACGAAATCCAGCCCTGAGCCGAATGAACAAACGGCCTCGGCGGAACGAAATCCAGCCCCGAGTCGAACAAACAGACGGCCTCGGCGGAACGAAATCCAGCCCCGAGTCGGTTGAAACATTAAGGGTATATTCTTCCTACTGTTATGTTTCTCTATGTTCTCTACCTTTTTTTTTCTTTTTTTTTTGTATGGAGTCGAATGATTCTGGTGTGACTCTATGCATTTTTGTGGTGGTATCTGTAGTCGGGCAGCTGCGAGTTTTAGCTTTGGATCGTTGTCGTAAGCATGTCCCCGAGTTTTTTTTTTTTGAATATGGTTTCGTAAAGTTCTAATCTGAGAGTGGTAGGAAAAAAGAAAGTTCTTTTTATTTATGCTCGGGGACGTACTGCCCTTCTTACAACTCTCTGTGGGTCATTTTGAGAGAGGCTTCGTGTATTTGGATCCCTGTCCTTTTTGCTGTAAAACAGACAGGAGGAAGGGAAAGTTTACTGGAAGTATTTCCTCAACATCTCAGCGTTCCATGGCTTTTTTAATCTTGTGCCGTCCAGTCGCTCTAGGATGTACACTCCCGGTTTCACCACTTTTACCACCTTGTAGGGCCCTTCCCATTTGGCGCCCAGGGAGCCCTCCTCTGGTTTTCGGGTGTTTAGGGTGACCTTTCTTAGCACCAGGTCGCCCGGGATGAAAGTGCGTGTCCGAATCCTTTTATTGTAGAAGCGGGCCATCCTTTGTTGGTAGATTGCCGTTTTCATGGCCGTCCTCTCTCTCTTTTCTTCGATCAGGTCGAGGTGGTTTCTGATAAGTCCTTCGTTCTGTTCACTCTCGTAGTGCTGAACCCTATGGGAGGTTACTCCGATCTCTGCCGGGATGACAGCTTCATATCCGTATGCTAAGGAGAACGGGGTTTCTCCTGTGGAGTCCTTATAGGTCGTCCGGTGCGCCCATAATACCTCTGGTAGTTCCTCGACCCATAGGCCCTTGCTGGATCCAAGCCGAGCTTTTAGGTTGGCCTTGATGGTTTTGTTTGTTGCCTCGACTTGGCCGTTTGATTTGGGATGGGCTGGTGTGGCGAACCTTAGGGCGATCTGGAGGTCCTCGCAGAGTTTTCTGAAACCTTTGCTGTCAAACTGTTTCCCGTTGTCTGTGATGATGGCTCGGGGAATCCCGAACCGGCAGACGATATTTTTCCTCAGGAATTCAGTGGCTTTTTTCTCCATTATGGTGGATAAGGGCTCTGCCTCCACCCACTTGGTGAAATAGTCTATGGCCACGATGGCATACTTTGCCTGCCCTTTCCCTTGTGGCATTGGTCCAATGATGTCCAGTCCCCACTGGGCGAACGGCCAGGGACTGAGTAGCGTGGTCAACTGTTCGGCTGGTTGGTGGTGGAGGTTTGCGTTTTTCTGACATCCTTCGCACTTGCGGGCCACTTCTATGTCGTCCTGGTGCATGGTCGGCCAGTAAAAACCTTGTCTTAAGGCTTTGAAAGCAATCGAGCGACCTCCGGCGTGGCTTCCGCAGATGCCCGCATGTATCTCTCTGAGCACATAATTTGCCTCTTCTTCTGCAAGACATCTTAAGAGGGGGACTGAGTAACCCCATCGGTAAAGTACCCCGTCGATTAGGGAGAATTTGGTGCTTTTGTATCTTAACTTTCTGGCCTCCGTTTTGTCCTCTGGTGTTTCTCTTGTTTCCAAGTATTTTCTGATGGGTTGCATCCATGATGCTTGGCTTTCTTTATCTAGAACTTCCTCTTTAGATTCTCTCACGCTTCTTTCCCGGACGTAAATCAAGGGGATTATCCTGGGGTGCTCGGCTTTTGTTGAAGAGGCGAGCCGTGCCAGGGAGTCTGCCTCACAATTGTCTTCTCGGGGGATTTGTTCGAAGCTTACATCCCTCATCTTCCCCGTTATCTTTCGTACTTCGGTTAGATAGGCCATCATACTAGGCTCTTTCGCTTGAAATGCCCCCTTCAGTTGCTGAACGGCTAACTGCGAGTCACTCCTTACTACTACATTTTGGATCCCTAGCACCGTGCATAGTCTCAAACCGCCCAGTATTGCTTCATACTCTGCTTCATTGTTGGTTGCTATGAAAGCGAATTTCAGGGCGAGTAAGATTTCTTCTCATTTGTCGCTTTTTAGGACGATTCCCGCGCCATTGCCTTGTGTGCTGGCCGAACCGTCTACAGACATTTCCCATTTGTCCTCGTCTATAGCCAGGGTCTGGGGGTCGGTACATTCGGCGACAAAATCTGCCAAGGCTTGTCCCTTCACTGCTGCTCTTGGGAGGTAGGCGATGTCATGTTCACTCAGTTCTACCGACCACTTTACTAATCTGCCGGAAACCTCTGGCCGCTGCAGAATTTGTTTTAGGGGGTGGCCGGTGTATACCTTGATAGGATGGGCCTGGAAGTAAGGCCGCAATTTTCGAGCTGCCGTAACTAGTGAAAGGGCGACTAGTTCGTGTACTGGATACCGGGTTTCAGCGTCTAAGAGGGCTTTGCTGATATAGTAGACAGGCTTCTGGATTTTGTCGGTCTCTTGTATCAGTACTGAACTTACTGCTCGGTCCGAAACGGCCATATAGGTATAATGTTTCACCCGGGAGTGGTTTAGCCAGGAGTGGGGGCTGCACCAGATACTGTTTCAACTGTTGGAAGGCTTCTTCGCACTCTGCCGTCCAGTCGACATCCTTTTTTGCTTTTTGGATTACTTTGAAGAAAGGGTGACATTTGTCAGTTGCTCGTGATATGAACCGGTTGAGTGCGGCTACTCTACCGGTCAGACTCTGTACTTCTTTCACTGTTTTGGGAGACTTTAGGGCCAGTATTGCCTGGATCTTTTGTGGGTTTGCTTCAATTCCTCGGGCACTTACCATGTAGCCTAAGAACTTCCCTGAAGCTACCCCGAAGGTGCATTTTTCCGGATTGAGTTTCAGGTTATGTTTTCTTAGAAGCTCGAAGGTCCCTTTTAGGTCGTCCATGTGGTTGTTTGGTTCTTTTGACATTGTTATCATGTCATCGACATAAACTAGCATTGTAATGCCGATGAGTGGTTTGAAAACTTTGTTTACCAACCTTTGGAAGGTTGCCCCAGCATTTTTAGCCCGAAGGGCATCACTTTATAGCAGTAGAGCCCCTGATCGTGATGAAGGTTGTCTTCTCTTCGTCCGCGGGCACATTTTGACCTGGTTGTATCCGGAGAAAGCATCCATGAAGCTCAGTTATCCTTGACAGGCTGTGGTGTCTACCAGCTGGTCTATGTTCGGCAAAGGAAAGCTGTCCTTTGGGCACGCCTTGTTTAAGTCGGTGAAATCGACACACATTCGCCACTTGCCATTGTTCTTCCTGACCAATACCACGTTTGATACCCAATCCGGGTACCTTGCTTCCCTGATGAGACCCGCCTTTAGTAACTTCTCGACCTCGGCTGCTATTACTTTACTCCTCTCTTGATTGAAGTTCCTTCTCTTTTGCCTGACCGGCTTGCGAGATGAGTCTACTGCCAGGCGGTGATTGATGAATTTCGGGTCGATCCCCGGCATGTCATTGTATCCCCAGGCAAAGACGTCCGGGTATCCCTTCAGGCATTCTAGAAGATCTTGTCGTATAGACTTGCTCAGGCCTCCCCCTATCTTTATACTTTTTCCTGGCCCGTAAAGTTCTATCTCCTCGTTCCTCAGCTGCAGCGAGTCGGGCATTTTTGTTTGGCCAGGCGCCTGGGCTTCTGTCTTCTTCTTCTTCTCCCTGGTTCCTTTGTCGTTTTCGGTTGTCTTCGGTGGTGCAGAGAGTTTCTCGTGAGAGAGTTGCGAAGCAGCTGCGAGCTGTTTTCTGGCTTCCGCACACAATTCTGATCCCCTCCCGAGTGGGGAATTTCAATTTCAGGTGGTAGCAGGACATCGCGGCTTTTGTTTTCATCATGAAGGGTCGCCCGACGATGGCCTGGTAACTGCTCATGCAGTCTACTACAGTGAAGTCTGTCATGATCGTCCGGGTCCGAGGATGTGTCCCGACAGTTATTGCCAACTGTATTCTTCCTAGTGGGATGACAGCTGATCCTCCGAAACCGTATAAGGGAGTGCTATCGTTGGTCAGGGTTGCATATTCTACCCCTAGGTCGTCCAGTGCTTCTCTGGAAATTATGTCAACCGCGCTCCGGGGTCCACTAGGATTCTGTCTACCTCCGACCCGCTGATGACTGCCTTGATTATCAATGCATCGTCATGAGGGAAACTTACTCCTCGGGTATCCTCATCAGTGAACATTATTGGTACCGACCGGCCTCCCTGTAGCCCTGTGACCTGCTCTGTTTCTAAGACATCTGGTCCTCGGGTTCTGCTGTAATCTTTCCTTGACCGGTTAGAGTTTCCGGCCAGTGTTCTTCCTCCTGCGATGATATTGATTTGGCGACCACGTGCTCTTTGTCTGGCTGTCATGACCTCGTGGTCAATGTATTTGTTAGATACCCGTTTCGTGCTAGATCTTCCATTTGTTCTCGCAGATCTTTACATCCGTCTGTTGCATGTCCTTTGGAGTTGTGGTGTACACAATAAGCCTTTTGGTTCCTTTTGTCCGGTGGGAATCTCCTTTGGTCGGGTTCCACTAAGAGGCCTTTCCCCTGGATTCTCCATGACAATTTGTCCCAGTGGTTTCTTTAGGGGAATGTATGCATCTTCCCCGACCACATGGTTTACTTGGGTCGGCGCCCTTCTCTCTTGATTGTCTCGGTGCAGTGGCTTGAATTCTTGTGCTTCGGGGGTGGTCTTCTGGATTCTCTTTCTGTTCGGCGGGGGGCGCCCTCCTTGTGGTTCTTTCTCTGATGGTGTTCCCTTTTCGGGATACTTTCTCCTCGTTCTCTAACAAAACGAATTTTCGGGCCACCTCCAGGGCGGTTGCGTAGTCCGGGGTGTCTTGGATCCTCAGATGGGTCCATAGCCTTCCGACCTTCAAGGCTCCCTTCAAGCTTTCCAGGGCCTCGGGGGATTCATACCCTCCGACTTCGAGTACCATATTATGGTATCTTTCAATAAATATCTTCAAAGGTTCATCGTCTCCTTGCTTCATAAGCCTTAGTTCTCCAATCGTTTTTCTGGGGACACAAGCCCCCTTGAAGTGTCGTATGAATGACTTCCTCAGTTGTGCGAAGCTGCTGATGCTTCTTGGGGCTAGGCTTCTATACCACAGAATGGCCGGTCCGGCCAGAGTTAGGGGGAACACTTTGCAGATGGCGTCCCCTGTTACCCCTTGTACCTCCATTAGTAGGGTGAAACCTTCAATGTGGTTTTGGGATCGGTATGGCCCTTGTATGGTGTCATGGTCGGCATGTTGAATCTTTTTGGGAATTTCTCTGATTTTATTTCTTCTATGAGGGGGGAATCATCTTTTCCGTCCTGGACATCCCCTCTGTTTGCATTGGGGTATACTCCACATTTGACCAGCTCCTCCCGTAACCAAGATTTCATGCCGCTGTCTTTGGTTCCATGCCGCCTCCTGTGGTTTCTTTTCTTTCTGCTTTCTCGGGGATGGTGCTTTTCGAGGTCGGTATCTCTCGTACTCTTTCGGTATATTATTTCCCTCTTCTCCGGGTGCTGTGAGGGCTATCGTAGGAGGAGTCTGGTGATGATTTGTCACCCTCCTCCTCCATGTGTCCTCGGTCTGGGCATCTTTCTGCACCACCACGGATCTTACCCTGTAGGGATCCCTCCTCCGGGGTCTGTCGTCCTCACTTACATCGACAATTCTCTTTCCTTCCGCTATTTCATTCCTTCGTCGGCTAGTCCCGACCTCGAATTGTCCATTGTGTGTTCCATCTATCCTTTCCAACAGGTCTACTATGGTTTTTAGCAGAGTTTGGTTTTCCTCCCTTTCTTTCCTAAGGTTTTCCTCGATCTTTTCCATCCAATCTGCAGCCGAGCTCCCTGATGATTGTTGGTTTCCGCCTTCCGCCATTTGTCTTACTACGCGAGTCGCTTTTTGTAGGATTCCCCACAGACGGCGCCAACTGTTGACGGCTGATTTTGGTCTCAGGGTAATATGGGAATATCACCTCCGAGGTAATCCTCCTTCAATAGTGAATTTGTTTAGTTATGGGGAACCAAAGGCAAATTTAACGAGAGACGGAAAAACACACCAATCGACAAAAAGATTTAACGTGGTTCAGTGGATTTTTGATCCGACCTACGTCCACGGACAAGAACATGATGATACTCTTTATTACTAAATACGCTTCTCGGGTCTCTTCTTTGTTTTTACAAATCAGAGCTTGATGATTCTGATCACTAATTTTTTTATGATGCCCTTTACACATACTATGCCCTCCTATTTATAATAACACAGAAATCAGACTCCTATTTGCATAAGGAATCCTAGTTGAACTTTAGTCTTATCTCCTTGCAAGGATTCCTAGTCGATTTCTCCTTCTTTTTTCTTATTCCTCTTCGGATTCTGACTTCATTTCCTTGTGAGAGTAGGATAATCCGTTTTATCTTATCCGCAAGAATAGGGTGTCGTCATCTTGAACACGACTCGCCGTCCGGTCGGTCTTCATGAGGTCGGTCATGACAATCTTTTATGCTGAGAGTGTTTCTGCCGACCTTATAGTGCTCGGTCATCCGAACCAAAGTGGTCGGTCTTCACATGTTGTGGTCGGGTCGGCTATATGATCTCAACCAGTCAGAGAATTACTCTTCTGTCCTCGTCGTGCTGCTGTCTAAATGTTATAGTGCCTGAAAACACCATCAACACATATAAATACATAACAATTTATTATTTTACTAATTAAAGTCCCAATTTAATCACTAGTCATTCTCATATCCAGATTTCAAAAAACCCCCAATTTCCTAGGGTTCTACCGGTTCTTTTACAATCCTTCGATCCAATTCATTTCTATTAGTCCCATAAATAACAACCAACGTTAAGTACCCTGACATGCTTTTAATCATATCATTTAACCCAATTTCTTTTTAATTCAATATTTAGCCCAAATTCAAAGTTCACCCCAAAAACCCAAAGAACAAAACCAATCAATCTCAAAGAAATCATGGCATAGGTTACTTACATTGGGTCTCTCTTTCTCGGCCTATCTCTCTATTTCGGCCTGGCCATTCTTCTCTCTCCCTACGGTCTACTCTCCCTCTTTTTATTATTCTCAGCTTCGAATTTCATCCCCTGCTTACGGTTCTTCTCAGCCTCTCTCAGTCCTTCTTCCTCCGGCCTCACCTGCTCTGCCTTTTATTTTTGGCCCCACTCTCCTGAACCCATTTGTTTCTTTCTTTCTTTCTCCGGCCTCACCTGCTCTGCCTCATCTGATATGTTATTTCTCTCCCCCTCTCTCTTACGAACTGTGTGTGTTAAGTGTGGGTTTAAATTATGTGTGTGTGTGTGGTGTGAGTGGAGTCCACGTGTGTGTGTGTTATTTCTAATCAAATGTGTGTGCAATAAATTTCTTATTATAAATATATAAATATATCTATTATATATGTGAGTGGGTATTTTATATATTTAATACACTTGTGTGTAGAAATTTCTAGGGTTTAATTTATTTATCAAATTCCAATTTTACCCCTTTTTATTTAATTCCTTATCATTTTATAACTCATCTCTTGGAAAAAGATTTCCGTTTTTATTGAAATAAAATAAACCTCGTGTTCGACTCGGCCTCACGAGTAAAATAAAATTTACACAACAAGATAAAATACATCGGGGTGTTATAAGGTTCCTCCATTAGTTCGTTGGTTCCAGGTTGTACTTCATCAAGTTCAACCTGTCTATGATCACCACCTTCAACCAAAAATTCTATTTCTAGAAATTTTGCGAAGTGAGCTACGAACATATTTCGATGCTCGGTATCATAGAATAAATATCATTTCGTATTTGAATGATATCCAACAAACCTAAACTTCTGCCCTTGAGGCAAAAGATTATCTTGCTGAGCCATCCTGACATAAGCAAGACACCCCCAAATCTTAATATAACTAAGATTTGGTTTCCTACCGGTCCATATCTCATACGGAGTCGTATGAATAGCCTTGTAAGGAATCTTGTTCAAAAGATGTGCGGCAGTTAAAAGAGCATAACCCCATAAATAATAGGGTAAATCTGTATAACTCAACATCGATCAGACCATATCTAATAATGTCTGATTTCTCATCTCAGATACTCCATTATGTTGCGGAGTACCGGGACGAGTATATTGAGCGAGAATCCCATTCTCCTTTAAATAATCAGTGAAATCTCCACTCATATATTCACCGCCTCGATCAGATCGAATGCATTTAATATATTGACCAGTTTGTTTCTCTACTTCATTTCGAAATTCTTTAAACTTTTCAAAGGTTTCTGATTTATGTCTCATCAAATAGACATAACCGTACCGTGACAGATCATCGGTAAAGGTGACGAAGTATGAAAAGCCACTGTGAGCAGTTTGACTTAAGGGACCAGATACATCAGAATGTACGAGTTCCAACAAGTCACTGGCTCGGTGTCCAACACCTGAAAATGGGGCTTTGGTCATTTTACCCCAAGATATAAGATTCGCAAGTTGGATAAGGTTCAACGGTGAGATCATGTATCAAACCATTCTTACCAATTGGGTTAGGCGTTTCACGCCTATATGACCTAACCTCATGTGCCAGAGTTCAATATTATTTATATCAGATTGTTTACGTTTATTTATTCCAGTATTAAAGATATCTTGTGAGGTACGCAATATGTAATGACCATTCTCATATGGACAACAAAGGATCTGAATATTACAACTATCATATAAATACAAAGAACGATTCTTAATATTTACATTATAACCTTCATTATCTAATACAAAAAGGGACATAATATTCGCCACACATCCTGGCACAAAATAGCAGTCATGCAACAAAAGTCTCCCACTGGGTAAGGGAATCTCACATAAGCCCACTGCAACTGCATCGAGAGAGTCGTCACTCCCGAACCGCAACTGCATCTCCCCAGATTTCAGCCATCTACTTCCCGTCAGCACCTGCAACGTATTGCAAATATGAATAGGACAATCAGAATCCAAAATCCAATTTGATGTAATAGCTTCACAAGCCAAAGAGATATCAATAATAGGAAAAATAAAAGTATATGATGTCGATGCTCTTTCCTTCCTGAGTTATGCAAGATAGTCCGGGCAGTTACGTTTCCAGTTCCCGACTTTCTGGCAGTGGTGGCACTTGTCTTCAGAAGCTCTCTTGGGCTTCGTTGTCTTACCTTGCGGAGGAATATTGAAACCCTTCTTTTTCTTTCCTTTAGACTTCTTCCCCTTCGACTTGGATTGGGAAGAAGCGGAAAATGAAGTGGGTTTCGGAAGGCGAGTCGGAACTCCCTTCCTTAAATCTTCCTCGGTTGTGAGAAGCATCCTATGAAACCCACGATAAGTACAGTGAATCCCATTCATGTTGAAGTACATTATGAACTGGCGATATGAAGCCGAGAGTGAACCGAGAATGACACTACAACCAAGAGTCTCATTCAAAGGGAAATCATGTCGCCTCAACTGCTCGATCAAATCGATCAAGTGAAGCACATGTGGGCTCACAGCCTGCCCCTCATCAAATTTAAAATGGAACAATTCCATCGAAACTTTATGAATAATGACCTGTTCCTGGTTCATGAACGATTCACGAAGCTGTGTCATCATGCTATATGCATCTTGAATCTCCCAATAAGTCTTCTTAAGCTCAGAAGAAAGAGAACTCAAGATGAATGATTTAACCCTTAAATTATAATCCTTTCATCGCTGGAAAGTCTCATGTTCTTCAGGTAATGCATCGGGTGATATAGCAAGCGGTAATGGACCTTCCAAAATATACCCCAGTTTCTCGGAATTGAGGAAATCCTCAAGTCCATATCCCAATCCGTAAAATTTTTTGCGCCTTTCAGTTTGTTCGTATCAAGCATACGTGCAAAAGGATTGGGTGTAGGTGCCGCCATCGCAAATCTATCAAATAGAAAGCGAAACAACGGTCAGTAAATAAGCAGATAAAAGATCATAACAGTTTCATAATATATCATAAAGCATTAACTAGATCATGGATTTTTAATCTAAAAATGCCTCTCCCACTATTTCATGCAATACTGTAATCCCCAAACAGAATACAAAACACGCGATAATCAAATCATAACATAATAGTGAAAGGTGGACCCCATGAATATATTTCAGCTCACAGCTTTGGCACGTTCTTGCCTACGTATATTCATTTAGGTAGACAACACATTGTCGATCACTCAATAGTGACTCATGGGTTTTCGGTCCGGGTCGTTTCTCGTTGTGACAGCTTTGACACGTTCACAAGGAGGCGTACCAAGGTCAAACTTGTCAATGATGAATTCAAGATACTTACGTAACCCTGATAGCTTTGGCATGTTCAGAATTCCAATTTCGCTTGAATTCACCTAATATCAAATATATCCGGTACAGATAAATTTCTACCGGCCATATCCTCACAGCTTTGGCACGTTCTCGGATATAGTCGTAGAAAATTTACCGATAAGCGGTATTGACAAGACTGACCGATTAATATACATCAAATACATATTAAATTATAAACATTATTTTAAATAGGGAATTTCCGCTGAAGATTTATTAATTTATTTAATCAAATTAAATAATTACAAGCATGCATTAAAGTCAAGATTAAAATCAATATTGAATTTTCAAGGCATAATCATATATCGGGGTTCCAGAATCAGACTCGCTCTGATACCATTTTTGTTGGGGTTTATTAGGAATTACAAGGTTAGCGCAGCGGAACGCGGAAAAACGATTTCTCCGATTTCAAAAACTTTTTCTTGGAACAATTAAACAAACTTATTTATTTAATTAACCAATACTTAAATTATGAAATATAACCTAAGAAATCATATTTCTTTTAATTACAAAATTACCCCAAACTTTTACAAATTAATTATTTTAGTTTTAAATATGTCAATTACATATTTCATTAATTCCAAATTAATCCCAAAATAATTTTTACAAGTTTGCAAAAAAACTAGAAATATTTTCTAGATTTTCGCCTCAGCCCAGATTTTTCTGGAATTTACAAAACAGCCCGGAATTTTAATTAATTACAATTTGGCCCAATTTGTTCAAAACACATCCAAATCAAATCCAATTAATCCCAAATTTTACATGCATCAAACATACATCACCATTAAAGCTTATATATGAAAAGCCCCAAAATTTGAGTGGGTTAAGAACCCTAATTTCACAAATCTCTCAAATTGGGCAATTTACACTAAATTAATAAAATTCAATACTTTAATCTTCAAATTGCTACACCAATTAATTCTCACCATCATGAAATTAATCAAGAACAATTCTAGGCTAATTATGAATGGCTAATTAACTCTAGAATAGCAACTTTGATTTTCTAATTAATTTATTAAGCTTAATTACATTAATAAGCAAATAAATTAATTCTACATGCTTAAACACATCCAACAAGCATCCAACAAATTTAATTACAAACTAAAAGAGTAGAGACATGATCTTACAAAATCCAAGTTTTGCTTTGATTTCTTTTCTTTTTCCTTTTTGCACTCAATTCTCTCTTTTGTAATTTTTGTTGAAGTTGTCTTAGTGTGTAAAATGAATCAAAACAATTTTGATATACACCAAACACTATGGCCGAATTTTGCTTGCCAAAATAATTAACAATTAATTCATTTTTTGAAAAATAATTGGTCCATAATTTAACAAAATTAAAGACAACTTTTACCTTTAATAAAGTTAACTAAAATGTGTGCCAATGATATCAAGCCAATAAAAGCTAAATCATTACATAAGATATTTATTTATCTAATTTTAATTATTTAACATTTAAATAATTAAATAATTAAATACAAATATTCTAATATATGTATTATATTTACTTTAAATATTGAAATACATATATATTAATGATATATATCAAATATCACAATTTGATATTTTATTACTGTGTATTTAATAAAATCAAGTATTAAATAAAAACACACACATTAATATTGAAAATGACCGTTAGGTCCCGATTAAATGTATTTTTCGTTTAACTATTAAACGAGTTATAAATAATCAATATTATTCATAACAGTTGCCCTAGTGCTCTACGAGTAAATTTCATTAGTGAGACTCTCTAGATTCAGGCATATCCGTCACGAAATCAAATTACGTGTCCATAATTCACCCACTCGTAAATTATAACGAACACGGATAAACTCACTGAATCATACAGGTCGAGGTCACTGCATACGTATAATCCCTCCATCACAGGTATCCGGATTAATCCAGAGATATAGATACAAACGTCAAATCTCTATAGATATAATCACGTCGACGTTTCTATTAGCAATCCCTCAAATAACACTAAGAACTAATTTCTACAGTGTACCACGGGCCCATGGATTTAACAGATTGCTAATTCCATATTGAATACATATAATCTGTACACAGAGCTGACGGATCATATCTTGATACACACAGGATATCCTGAGCATCATTCCACACCCAACGAACAGGCAGAGATCTGATCTAAATAGATCGGTGACATGACTGTCATCTAAGTGTGGAGGATAACTCAGATATCCACAGTGGTATCTCAAGTCAAAGAATCACTATGCTCACTCAACCCGAGAAGATTCTTATTGACGTTGGTGTACCATCCATTAAGAATCTTCAGTGAGTCGTTCAGTATTATCCGTATACACCACACAAAACACCTACAACGAGTCTATACAGTCTCCAAGACTCATGTTCCCTGAGAAACCATCGGAATCCAGGATTCCAATATATTACATGTACCAGTCTCTACGGGTTTACTTTACTGACCAAGTAGTGTAAACCTTGACCGGGAACTGTCTAAGAATGACAACGTCATGATACAACTCAATGTCAGTTGCGACGCTTTTGCAACAGTATCATAACTAATCATTCTAGGTCAGTTACGTCTTTGCCATATTAAAGAAGAAGTTATATAAAAGAAACTGTTCATTTTATTCATAATAAAACATTACATTAGTATTTACATAGAAATATATAATAAAATTGGCGCTCAGAGCACCAACCCTAACAGATGATTGCATATATGTTGAGTTGCATAAGCAGGTTGTCTCAGGGTGTTGGCCATAAATTAGGTTGCATGATGTTCTGTATACATCATGCCGAAATTTCGTCAGAATCAGAGGCTTATGAAGGCAGGATTAGCCTGTCTCTTGCCGGTAACATCCTGGCTCAGGCGAGATGTTACATTGTTGGCATCAGAGCATGGTTTAAGAGTCAGTGTCAGTAACATGGTCTAGAAGTTAGTGATTGCAACTGTGAGGATCCGGCTGTCAGAGATTATCTTCAGTTTTGTAAAGACCACATAGGTCTTTGTATGTACTTTCTATTAGGGTTTGGTGCTATGCGCCAATATTATTATGTATTTCCTGTAGGGGTTATTTAGGGGGTGAATCCGGTAACGCAGCGGAAGCGGTGAAAATCCGATTTTAGATTTCAAAACTTTTTCTCGGATTAATTAAATAAACATATTTATTAATATTCCAATAATCAAATTATGAAAATAAATTCAATAAAACAATTTTAAGTGAATTTACCGAAATACCCTTGCTTTGTATTTTTGTCCGTTTTAGTCCGAAATTGATCCAATCAATTTTGAATGATTCTAAATCATTTCTAAGATGAACTTATGATGTTCAAAACATCAAAACACCAAAGCAACCAAAATCCCCAATTTTCCTTATCTTGGCCGAATGCACCATTTGGTGCCCAAGTTGACCATTTGGTCATTTCATGCTTCAAAGCTCATCCAAATGAAATCCAATCAACATGAAACTTTGCATGCATCATACTACCTATGAATATACGTAGGCGAGACCGTGCCTCTGCTGTGAGTCGAAATATATTTGGGGTCCTCTTCCCATTATGGAATTCAATTTAATTATTGAATTCTCATTTTTCCGTTGGGGATTACGGTATTACATAAAATAGGCGGGAGGCACTGCTAAGTTTAAAAATTCCTTAACTTAAGCACTGTGTATTATTATGGAAATAGCCGCTTGTTTGTTTTCCTTAATCTATATTAGATAGAGTTAAACTTTAATTAACTGCACACATATTTTGATAGGTTATCTGACTTGACTCTTGGTTGCAGTTATTCTAGAATAGGTTTTAGATACTATTAGACTATGATATTATTAGATTGGTCTAAACCATCGGGAACTGTTGTTCCGATTTTCTTCAAAAATCGAGATGGTTAATGACTTAGTTTCTAAGTCATGATAGATAATCTAGATAGATATCCCTTTTAGGATATAATACTTTAGAGAGAATAGTTTCTTATGCAGTAAGAATTGACTTGAATTAGCTCATGTCTCGAGATTCTTAACTGGATTAAGAAAGCCCCATTAGGTATTGTTTATCTAGTAATGACATTTCTTAGCTTTAATTACCTTTAGAGGCAATGTGTCTGACACAATTTGCTGATCAGTTATTTGCAATTGTTGTGAATAATTGAATAAATATTAAAGCTAAAGAAAGAGATGCGTATAGTTGTGTATAGAAAATATCGATTTTCACAATACTAAACTATAGGTATTGGATATCTGATCTCCCGCCTAGTTATTTAAAATATTAGTTAATGATTGTTTTGATATTTGATATCGGAACTTGCGACTATTGGATAGTTACTTGTTCTTTATAAACAATTATTTTATTTTTTAAATATAACTAGTAGTGTCATTGACGTAGAGATAAACATTAAGAAAAATTATTCGGTAAAAGGAAATAATTTAGAACGGTGCTTTATGAGTTTAATCACTTAAGCATTATATGCTTATTCCATATGGTAAATGATGGTTTGATACAAGATCACACCACACATCCTTATCTATTTAATGAATATTGTATTCAGGAAGGTGATTAAGATCTCATTTAACCAATGATTGTCATTGGACCACCGGATTTATTTAACTGATACATTGGATGTATGTAGTTTAATAAATTATAATTGCTCAAGGTAGTTTTCCTTACTTCGTAACTTAGTTTATGAATTGTCATAACTTGGTTACGTGTTTCTAAAAGAACACATATTGAACGTCTTGAAATGATCAAGAACTTTCAATCTGTTCTGATGAAACGTAGATTGAACATTTTTGACTTGTTCAAATATATTCAATCTAAGTTTTTTAGAGACTATTCTCAAAATTCATTACAGTCCTTGAACTGTTCAAAGATTTTTGATACGATCAAACATATGAATTTAAAGCAATTAGTTCTAAGGTTATTCAGTGAATATGATTCTTATTCAATATTATTCTTCCACGATTCCATCTTGATGGAATTGAGTAGTGGGAGCAGTTGAATCTTATATGATTTGATTCGTTTGATATTGATATTACCGAATTAGTTTCAATACTCTTGGGGTTATGCTCCAGTAACACTAGTTCATCTTTTAATTTAGGTTCCATTAATTTCTACAGTTACATATATGATATGTATAGGTAGAAAATCGAATCTTGAAAAGTTTGAGATTTGAATATTTCTTTTATATAATAGTTATATAATGGAAATTACTTACACCTTGGAGGTATAAGTAAAAGTTTATCATTTATTCAGTTTAATAGAATATCGTATTTTATTTAATAGAATATCTTTCTACGATCCTAAGTAATAAAATTGTTTTATTACTTGGTGTGCAACATCAGATGTTAATTATTGTAGAAAAGACTTGACTTATTGAAGTCAAATGTGAGAATGATAAATTATAAATGGAACTACGTAATTAATAAGATGAAACAACCCTTATACATCTTCTATAAGTTTAATAGGATATCAGAATCATTTACGAGTATTTGATACTTAATGGTTCTGTTGTTTTCTTATCGAAGAAAATTATCTATAACTTATAATGGAAGCGATATTTGATATCGATTCTGGAAGTTCACCATTGAACCATAGATCTAAGATTGTTCATAGCTTACTACGATCAAGTTTTGAACTTGATTAAGCTTTCATTATGAATTAGTTCATGATATGTGCTAATTGTTTGCGCAGCGAAAGCAGTTTGAGCTTATTAAAGGTTTGACCTTTACAGTATGACAGTGAGAAAAGTTATACTCAGCAATCTATTGTAGATTCTGAGAAAACTATCTCTAGTCACGCTAATTGAACAATTAAAGATATATTGGTTAATGTTGATATTAAACTGTATATTTTAGCTAAAGAATGCAAAGTGGCATTTTTTGAATAACTTATTCAGATAAGAGATCAGTTGTGATTTCTTCATTTGAAGAGTTCGTTCGGAATGGCCCTAGAGTTTTTGTGATCTGTTGAGATTGCAGTTTAGTATGCTAGCTTATAGAGCCTATTGTAGACTCGGATAAGTCTTCCAAAAATCCATGTTCTCTATTTTTGACATCAATCATATTGTCTGATCTTGTCAAAGTATAGAGAATACATATGTGTTTGAAGGGTTAGTGGGAGCGTACAAATTACTTTTTAGTGTTATATATCCAAAAACATTATCATTATTATAGTAATAATGAGATTTTTGTGAGGTAAAAGGTTTAAGTCTAAGTCTTCTTTACTCTCGTGAAAGCAGTGGGAGTAGTCTCTGTTATATTTGATATAAAGTCTTATAAGATATAAAACTAAGAGACTTGTGAGATACTCCTATTATTCGTGCATTAGATGCGATCTAATGAAAGACACAACAAAGCTATCTGTATGACAGTTAGTATAACTGTTTGACAGTTATGTGTGTCTTATATATAGTATTCATCTTTCGTAAATGATGATTCTTTTTTCGAAAGAGATATTGATTAGAATGTCTAATCATCTTATGTATCATTTGATGATGACATAATGAATGATTTATTATGTGCGATTAAAGATATCAATTTAATCGTAATTGTTACGAGTTATTTTGATATCCTATAGACCATAGGATGGATCTTGAAACACATTCTTTGTGATATTTGAGATATTAAGAGCGAGTTTCTAATTCATGGAGAATACAGTCTGTAACCATTAAGGTCATATTAGTTTTGAGACTAATTATGACGTTAGATAGTCTACGTCATAAAGAGTCACAAAAGATGCAGGGGAGTGTCACGAAGGATTCTACTATTTAGTGGAATTAGATGAAACTTATAAAGTATTGACTTATGAAGTTGCACAGTGACCTTATAAATTAGAAGTTTTATATTGGTGTTTTGCTTGCGGTTTTCCTCATAGTATTTTGGATTTGATCCCTAAATACTTGGACAACTCAGTAACTGTAGCACAATATTGATGTAGCATCAGAGTCATATTGATGTATAATTTAGATTCTACAAAATATGAATGATGCTAGCTATGGGAAACGATGGAGTTTGTTTGACAAACTCAATATGTAATAGCGAACCTACTTCCTGTTGCCTACCTCTTAAGTGCGAGGTGAGCTTTTGAGAGCCATGAGTATACGATACACATTGAGATGTGTATATGATACCGTGGATTAGCACAGAGTAAGTGGGAGAAATTGTTGGGGTTGGTGCTCAGAGCGCCAATTCCGACCGTATTTATGTCTGATTCATGAATATGAACAATCTATTTTTCCATAATATTACTTATTTATCGTTGCACCTCTTGTTTTTATATACGTATTCGATTTGATTACGATTAGATTGAAACTAAATGTGGTTTATTGATATGTATATATTAGACAAAGGCCCGATAATATATAATGCAAGTACACAGTTACAAAGATAGTTTGTAATTGACATTAGGAAATGTCACTGCTAAATGTTATATTTCAAATACAGTTCCTGGTCAAGATTCACTAACACGGGTCGGTTAGTCAAATCTGTTGAGACCAGTACATGTCGTATATCGAGACTTGATCCGATGGTTTTCCTAATGAACCATGAGTCTATGGAGACTCGTATAGACGTGTAGGTGTTTATAGTGGATAAACATTGAACGACTCACCGAAGATTCTTAATGGATGGTACACCCAAAGTCAATAATAATCTTCTCGGGTTGAGTAGTATAAGAGTAGTGAGATATAGATCTTCGACTCGAGACACCACTGTGGATGTATGAGACATCTTCCACACTTTGATGGTAGTCACGTCATCGATCTATTTAGATCAGACCTCCGCCTGTTCGTTGGGTGTGGATCGATCCTCAGGATATCCTGTGTGTGTCAAGATATGATCCGTCAGTTCGTGTACAGAGCATAGGTAGTCCACATATGATTAGCAGTCTGTTAAATCTGTGGCCACAGTATACTTCGGAAGTGAGTTCCGAATGTTTTAAAGATTGTTAATAGATACGTCGACGGGATAATATCTATAGAGATTTGACATTTACATCTATATCTCTGGTATTATCTGGATACCTGTGACGGAGGGATTATACGTATGCAATGACCTCAACCTGTATGATTCAGCTAGTTTATTCGTGGTCGTCATAATTTACGGGTGGGTAAATTATGGACACGAAATTAGATTTTGTGACCGATATCCTGAATCTAGAGTCTCTCACTGATGAAATATACTCGTAGAGCACTAGGGCAACTTTTATGAATAATGGTGATTATTTATAAATCGTTTAAACGTTAAACGAAAAATACATGCAAACGGGCCAAACAGTCATTTCCTAATTAATGTGTATTTGTATTTAATATATGATATTATTAAATACACATTAATAAATTATCAAATAAAGGTATTTGACATATATCATTAATATATGTATTTGAGATATTTAAAGTAAATATAATACATATATTTGAGATATTTGTATTTAATTAATTATTTAATTATTTAATTGTTAAATGATTAATATAATTAAAATATAAATATCTTACCAAATGATAAAGTTAGGAAATGATTATAAGTGTAAATTGTTGACTTTAAAGTAAAGAAATGGTAGTCAAATTGGATTTGACTTCTTAGATATTTGTTTTTAAATTGTTTAAAATTAAAATATCAATTTCCTTTATTTATTAGCATTTTCGGCCATGACCTTATTAATTATAATTGTTATATTTTTTAAGTTGCCATTGTTGACTTGTTTGAAATCATTAAAGTGTAGTGATAAAAGCAAAAAACAAGTTGATAAAGCTTTAATTGAAACAAAAGCAAAATATCTAGATATTTATTTATTTCTTCTCAACAAATTCGGCAAGGCTTATTTGAAGGAGGTATAAAGTTTTGTTTCAATTTTAGGGTTTAACAAGTTCATTTGAGACAAAATAAACATAAAAGAAGTTGAGAGAAAAGCTTGAAGGCAAAAGGAAAAAGCTTGGAAATCTTTGAGTTTTGTAAGTTTTTTCTTTAAAGCTTTCAACATGGAAATTATTTCTAACATTCTTGGTATCATTTTGTGTTGCTTTGATGTTCTTTCTTCTATTATAGTTTTGTTTTATTTGGTTGAGAACTGTGTGAAAGATTGATGCATGTAAGTGAGCTTAAACTTGTTTTAAAGCTTTACTTTTGATTTTTGGAAAATCAAGTTGCCATTCTAGAGTCGGTAAGCCACTCCTTGGTGAGCAAGAATTTTTTCAAAGTGGTGAGGCTAGATTGGTGAAGTATTGAATGGATTAAAGTGTTGGATTTTAAAGATTTGGTAAAATTGGACAATTTGGTGAAATTGAAAAATTAGGATTCATAACCCTCTCCAAATTTGAGGCTTTTCATATATGTGATGTATTATGGTATGAATATGATGCATGTAAAATTTTAGGTTAATTGGATTTGATCTTGGCAGGTTTTGAACAAAAGGGACCAAATTGCAATTAATTGGAAATTTTGGGGTGCTCACGATAATTGCTCAAAAATTGGGGATTTGTGAGAAATCTGATTTTGATTCATTAGATGTGTTGAAAAATATTTTAGAAATGATTTACAATCATCCAAAATTGTATTTGACAACTGTTGACGGCTGATTTTGGTCTCAGGGTAATATTGGAATATCACTCCCGAAGAAATCCTCCCTCAATAGTGAATTTGTTTGGTTATGGGGGACCAAAGGCAAACTTAGCAAAAGACAGATAAATGCACCAATCAACAAGGAGATTTAACGTGGTTCGGCGGATCTTGGTCCGACCTACGTCCACGGGCACAAACAGGATGATACTTTTTATTACTGAAATATGCTTCTCGGATCTTTTTTGTGTTTACAAGTCAGAGCTTGATGATTCTGATGCCCACTTTTAACCTTCAACTTGTTCTCCCCTTTTATTCTCTCTTTTTTTGTTGTTCCCCCTTTCTCTTCACTCTACCCATAATGGTGAAGAAATCATATTCCTATTTGTACAAGAATTTCCTAGTTGAAACTATTCTTTTTTCCCATAAGGATTCCTAGTCAAAACTATTCCCTTTTTCCATAAGGATTCCTAGCCAAAAACTTACATTACTTCCTTTATCATACTAGGACATTGACTTACTAGTTTTCCTCATGAAAATATGATAACTTGTCATCTTATCCACAATGATAGGGTGTTATCTTCTGGAGCACGCCTCGCTATATGGTCGGTCTTCATGAGGTCGGTCATAATAGTTTTTTGTACTGAGAGTGCTGTTGTCGACCTGATAATTGCCCGGTCATCCAATCTTTAAGTGGTCGGGTTAACGATCTTAAGTGCTCGGCCCCTGACTCATGTGGTCGGGTCGGTATTAATGATCCGGACCAATAAGGAATTACCCTTTTACCCCTGTCGTGCTGCTTAAATGACATAGTGCCGGAAAACACCATCAACATATGTCCCCTAGTTCTCGGTTCCAACGAGTATACAAGTTGGTGTCGGGAACTATAAAAAGATGGTGTGCTGATCGCCTTGCTGGTGGTCGCTCCAGAAATCACAGAGAAAAACGCATTGGCTGCAAATCTGGTCATTCCTGCCATCTTCATGTGCTCAGTCAACGAGGATCCGATATCTAACCGTGGAGAAAATGTTTTGCCCTTATGCTGATGACGATCGACTCGGTGGGACGTAACCCGATCCCGAGCTGAGAAGAACATTTGGCTCTGGGGAATGTTTACCTCCCCAGACCAATAGAGGGCCGACCATGTGGGAGATGCTTCGATCCCATGCCGATGATAAGTCTCTCGGTGGGACGTATCCCGACCCCGAGCTGAATACAGACTTGGCTCTGGGGGAATATTACATTCCCAGTCTAAAGAAGCCGACTCGGTGGGACGTAACCCGACCCCGAGCTGAATAAACCATAAGGCCTTGATGGAATAAAATCCAGATCCGAGCCGATATTAACCAAGCGGTCTCGGCGGAACGAAATCCAGCCCCGAGCCGAATAAACAAGTGGCCTCGGCGGAACGAAATCAGCCCCGAACCGAATAAACAAGCGGCCTCGGTGGAACGAAATCCAGCCCCGAGCCGAATAACCAAGCGGCCTCGGTGGAACGAAATCCAGCCCCGAGCCGAATAACCAAACGGCCTCGGCGGAACAAAATCCAGCCCCGAGCCGAATAAACATCGGCCTCGGCGGTACAAGAGCAGACCCGAGCCAGGAAGAAACATCGATCTCGGCGGTACAAGAGCAGACCCGAGTCGGAAAGAAACATCGGTCTCGGCGGTACAAGAGCAGACCCGAGCCGGAAAGAAACATCGATCTCGGCGGTACAAGAGCAGACCCGAGTCGGAAAGAAACATCGGTCTCGGCGGTACAAGAGCAGACCCGAGCCGGAAAGAAACATCGATCTCGGCGGTACAAGAGCAGACCCGAGTCGGAAAGAAACATCGGTCTCGGCGGTACAAGAGCAGACCCGAGCCGGAAAGAAACATCGATCTCGGCGGTAGAAGAGCAGACCCGAGTCGGAAAGAAACATCGGTCTCAGCGGTACAAGAGCAGACCCGAGCCGGAAATAAACATCTATCAACAAAACGGACTCGGCGGTACAAGAGCAGACCCGAGCCGTAAAACATATATCAAAACTATTGTGTGGGCCATAACAAACAAGCATAATCAAATGTCAACCTAATACAGAAGAGGTCTTACTCACCTTTTTGGGATCCGTTGTCTTTCTTGCAACTCTACAAGGGTCACTACAAGTAAGGCTCTTCTTAATACATCCTCTCTGCATCTCAGCATTCCACGCATCCGACCGGATGACTTCCGCTATCAACTTGGTCGACCTAAAAAACCGAATGGTCTATGTACACACTGAGATAGCCTTCTTTCACCAAGTCTTCTACCTGCTCCCGCAGGTCTCTGCACCCATTCGTGGCATGTCCCCTTACGTTATGGTAGATACCGTATGCCCTACTATTTCCCTCCTCAATCGGGAACCTCCTTCAAATTAGGCTCGGCCAACAGACCTTTATCCTGGATTTCCCAAACTATCTGGTGAAATCCCTGACGATCGGTGATTTCCATCTTCTGCCATCGTCTTACTACGCGAGCTGCTTTTTGTTGAGTTCCCCACAGACGGCGCCAACTGTTGACGGCTGATTTTGGTCTCAGGGTAATATTGGAATATCACTCCCGAAGAAATCCTCCCTCAATAGTGAATTTGTTTGGTTATGGGGGACCAAAGGCAAACTTAGCAAAAGACAGATAAATGCACCAATCAACAAGGAGATTTAACGTGGTTCGGCGGATCTTGGTCCGACCTACGTCCACGGGCACAAACAGGATGATACTTTTTATTACTGAAATATGCTTCTCGGATCTTTTTTGTGTTTACAAGTCAGAGCTTGATGATTCTGATGCCCACTTTTAACCTTCAACTTGTTCTCCCCTTTTATTCTCTCTTTTTTGTTGTTCCCCCTTCTCTTCACTCTACCCATAATGGTGAAGAAATCATATTCCTATTTGTACAAGAATTTCCTAGTTGAAACTATTCTTTTTTCCCATAAGGATTCCTAGTCAAAACTATTCCCTTTTTCCATAAGGATTCCTAGCCAAAAACTACATTTACTTCCTTTATCATACTAGGACATTGACTTACTAGTTTTCCTCATGAAAATAGGATAGCTTGTCATCTTATCCACAATGATAGGGTGTTATCTTCTGGAGCACGCCTCGCTATATGGTCGGTCTTCATGAGGTCGGTCATAATAGTTTTTTGTACTGAGAGTGCTGTTGTCGACCTGATAATTGCCCGGTCATCCAATCTTTAAGTGGTCGGGTTAACGATCTTAAGTGCTCGGCCCCTGACTCATGTGGTCGGGTCGGTATTAATGATCCGGACCAATAAGGGAATTACCCTTTTACCCCTGTCGTGCTGCTTAAATGACATAGTGCCCGGAAAACACCATCAACAACAACTTTTGGACTAAAATGATCAATTTACAAAGTTTTGGGGTAATTCGGTAATTACCAAGAAATTTGATCTCTTGTGTAATTTTTTAGAATTTGATAATTGGATAATTAAATAAATAAGTTTATTTGATTGATCCGAGAAAAAGTTTTGAAATCGTAAAATTTTAATTTTTCGCGATTCCGCTGCGTTACCGATATTCCCCCTTAAAACCCCTACATTAGATATGGTCCGATCGATGTTGAGTTATACAGATTTACCATATTACTTATTGGGTTATGCTCTTTTAACTACCGCACATCTTTTGAACAAGATTCCTTCCAAGGCTGTTCCTACGACTCTGTATGAGATATGGACCGATAGGAAACCAAATCTTAGTTATATTAAGATTTGGGAGTATCCTGCTTATGTCAAGATGGCTCAACAATATTGCCTCGAGGGCAGAAGTTTAGGTTTGTTGGATATCCTTCAAATACAAAAGGATATTCTATGATACCGAGCATCGAAATGTGTTCGTAGCTTCGCTTCGCAAAATTTCTAGAAATCGAATTTTTGGCTGAAGGTTGTGATCATAGACAGGTTGAACTTGATGAAGTACAACCTGGAACCAACGAACTAATGAGGAACCTGTAGTTCAAGAAGATGGAAGAACCTTCAACACACACACTCCGTAGGTCACAAAGGGTATCTAGACCTCCTGAACGCTTGTATTTGATACAAGAAAAGAGTCTCGATGTTCTCTTAGTAGAAGAGACTGACCCTTTTACCTATAGATAATCGATGTTGGACATCGACTCAGTGAAGTGGCAAGACGCCATGAAATTCGAGATGGACTCTATGCATGAGAATCAAGTTTGGGACTTCGTTCCGCTTCCGAAAGGAATTGTTCATATCGGTTGTAAATGGATTTACAAGAGGAAGAGAGGGCCCGATGGAAATGTTGAAACCCTTAAGGCCCGACTGGTAGCTAAAGGTTACTCGCAGCGACCTGGTGTCGACTACGATGAAACTTTTTCTCCAGTTGCTATGCTGAAGTCCATCAGGATTTTATTGTCAATTGCCGCATATCATGATTACGAGATTTGGCAAATGGATGTCAAAAGGGCTTTTCTAAATGGATTTCGTGATGAAGAAATTTATATGGAACATGCGGAAGGTTTTGCATCCATCGAGAGCTCGGGCATGATATACAAGCTGAAGAAGCCCATTTATGGACTTAAACAGGCTTCACGAAGTTGTTATCTATGATTCCACAAGATAATCAAATTGTCTGGTTTTCTTAAGAATTCGGAAGAATCCTGTGTGTATCAGAAGGCCAGTGGGAGTATGGTGGTATTTTTAAATCTCTATATTGACGACATCCTTATCATTGGGAATAATATTGGGACGATGCAAGGTGTCAAAGCTTACCTCTGTAAGAATTTCTCCATGAAGAACCTGGGTGAAGCTTCTTATGTCTTAGGCATAAAACTCTATAGAAATAGAGAAATGAAGCTCATTGGGTTATCCCAATCTACGTATATAGACAAGATCTTATAACGGTATAATTTTGGTAATTGTAAGACAGCAAACATGCCGTTCAGACATGGCTTACATCTTTTGAAGAAGATGTGTCCGCAAACAGAAGATGAGAAGATTAGAATGTCTAATCAACTTTATGCTTCGTGTTTGGGTAGCATCATGTATGCCATGTTATGTAATAGGCCTGACATCAGCTTCGCAGTTATTGTGACGAGCAGATATCAGTCTAATCCAGGAAATGACCATTGGATGGCCATTAAACATATCCTCAATTATCTTAAAGGTACTAAGGATAAGTTTATTTTTTATGGAGGAAACGAACTGCAAGTTAATGGGTATACGAATTTCGATTTCCAATCGGATCCTGATGATAGAAAGTTTACATCAGGATTCCTGTTTACCCTTAACGGTGGTGTAGTTTGTTGGAAGAGTTCCAAACAAGGGTCGATAGCTGATTCCACCACAGAGGCGGAATATATTACAACTTCTGAAACTGCAAAGGAAGCTGTATGGGTTAGGAACTTTATCACAGAATTGGGAGTAGTCCCAAGTATCGAGAATTCGATTCTGTTATACTGTGATAATACTGGAGCCATTGCGCAAGAAAAGGAACCAATAGCACATAAGAAGTCGAAGCATGTGGAACGAAAGTACCACATCATTCGAGAGATTGTGTCGCGATGGGACATTATTGTGTGCAAGGTAACGAGTGAAGATAATGTAGCAGACCCACTTATGAAAGCCATACCTCCGAAGTTATTTGATAAACATGTGGAGTCGATGGGTAATAGATACAATCGATATTGGCACTAGAGCAAGTGGGATATTTTGTTAGGGTTGGTGCTCTGAGCGCCAATATTATTATTTATTTCCTTGTAAATACTAATGTAACGTTTTATTATGAATAAAATGAACAGTTTCTTTTATATAACTTATTCTTTAAAATGGTAAAGACGTAACCGACCTTAGAATGATTAGTTATGATACTGTTACAAAAGCGTCGCAACTGATATTGATTTGTATCATGACATTGTCATTCTTAGACAGTTCCCGGTCAAGGTTTACACTACTTGGTCAGTAAAGTAAACCCGTAGAGACTGGTACATGTCGTATATTGGAATCTTGGATTCCGATGGTTTCTCAGTGAACTATGAGTCTTGGAGACTCATATAGACGTGTAGGTGTTTATAGCGGATAAACATTGAACGACTCACAAAAGATTCTTAATGGATGGTACACCAACGTCAATAAGAATCTTCTCGGGTTGAGTGAGCATATTGATTCTTTGACTTGAGATACCACTGTGGATATCTGAGTTATCCTCCTCCACACTTATATGGCAGTCACGTCACCGATCAATTTAGATCAGACCTCCGCATGTTCGTTGGGTGTGGACTGATGCTCAGGATATCCTGTGTGTATCAAGATAGGATCTGTCAGCTCTGTGTACAGAGCATAAGTATTCAAAATGGAATTAGTAATCTGTTAAATCCATGGGTCCGTGGTACACTGTAAAAATTAGTTCTAAGTATTATTTGAGGGATTGCTAATAGAAACGTCGACGTGATTATATCTATAGAGATTTGACATTTGTATCTATATCTCTGGATTAATCCGGATACCTGTGATGGATGGATTTTACGTATGCAGTGACCTTGACCTGTATGATTCAGTGAGTTTATCCATGTTCATCATAATTTACGGGTGGGTGAATTATGGACATGAAATTTGATTTCGTAACGGATATGCCTGAATCTAGATAGTCTCACTATGAAATTTACTCGTAGAGCACTAGGGCAACTGTTATGAATAATACTGATTATTTATAACTCGTTTAATGGTTAAACAAAAAAATACATGCATTCGGGACTTAATGATCATTTCCAATATTAATGTGTGTTTTACTTAATATTTGATTTTATTAAATACCATTAATAAAATATCAAATTGTGATATTTGACTTATATCATTGATATATGTATTTGAGATATTTAATGTAAAGATAATACATATATTTAAGATATTTAAATTTATTAATTAATTAATTAAGAGTTCAAGCGATGATATTGTAAGGGTTTTAAGGGGAATATCGGTAATGCAGCGGAATGCGGAAAATCAAAATTTTCCGATTTCAAAACTTTTTCTCGGATAATTAAACAAACGTATTTATTTAATTATCCAATTATCAAATTCTGAAAAATTAGACAAGAAATCATATTTCTTGGTAATTACCGAATTACCAATAACTTTGTAAATTGATCATTTTAGTCCAAAAATTATCAAATATTATTTTGAATGATTCTAAATCATTTCTAAAATTCTGGGCTATTTTGTAAATTCTGGAAAAATTCTGGACAGTTTTCGCAAATCTGAAAAAGTTTCTGGTTTTGTTGCAACAATTGTAAAAATTATTTTGGTATTGATTTGAAATCAATTAAATATGTAATTGACATATTTAAAACTAAAATAATTAATTTGTAAAAGTTTGGGGTAATTTTATAATTAAAAGAAATATGATTTCTTGGGTTATAATTTCATAATTTAAGTATTGGTTAATTAAATAAATAAGTTTATTTAATTGTTCCAAGAAAAATTTTGAAATCGGAAAAATCATTTTTCCGCATTCCGCTGCGCTAACCCTGTAATTCCTTATAAAAATCCAACAAAAATGGTATCAGAGCGAGTCTGATTCTGGAACCCCGATATATGATTATGCCTTGAAAATTCAATATTGACTTTAATCTTGAATTTAATGCATGCTTCTATTTATTTAATTTGATTAAATAAATTAAAACATCTTTAGCAGAAAATCCCTATTTAAAATAAGGTTTATAATTTAATATGTATTTGATGCATATTAATCGGTCCGTCTTGTCAATACCACTTATCGGTAAATTTTCTACGACTATATCCGAGAACGTGCCAAAGCTGTGAGGATATGGCCGGTCAAATTTATTTGTACCAGATATATTTGATATTAGGTGAATTCAAGCGAAAGCGCAATCCTGAACGTGCCAAAGCTGTCATGGTTACGTAAGTATCTTGAATTCATCATTGACAAGTTTGACCTTGGTACACCTCCTTGTGAACGTGTCAAAGCTGTCACGACCAGGACCGAAAACCCAGGAGTCACTATTGAGTGATCGACAATGTGTTGTGTACCTAAATGAATATACGTAGGCGAGAACGTGCTAAAGCTGTGAGCTGAAATATATTCATAGGGTCCACCTTTCACTATTATATTATGATTTGATTATCGCATGTTTTGTAATCTGTTTGGGGATTACAGTATTGCATGAAATAGTGGGAGGGGCATTTTTAGATTAAAAATCCATAATATAATTAATGCTTTATGATATATTATGAAACTTTTATAATCTTTTATCTGCTTATATGCTTACCGCTGATTCGCTGTCTTTTGATAGATTTGCGATGGCGGCACCTCTAACCAATCATTTTGCACATATGCTTGATACGAACAAACTGAAGCTACAGAAAACTTGCGGATTGGGATATGGACTTGAGGATTGTCCTCAATTCCGAGAAATTGGGGTATATTTTGGAAGGTCCATTACCGCTTGCTATATCACCGATGCATTACCTGAGAACGTGAGACTTTCCAGTGATGGAAGGATGATGATTTAAGGGTTAAATATTCATATTGAGTTCTCTTTCTTCTGAGCTTAAGAAGACTTATTATGAGATGCACGATGCATATATCATGATGACACAACTTCGTGAATCGTTCATGAACCAGGAACAGGTCACTGTTCATAAAGTTTCGATGGAATTGTTCCATTCTAAGCTTAATGAGGGGCAGGCTGTGACCCCGCATGTGTTTCACTTGATCGATTTGATCGAGCGGTTGAGGCGACATGATTTCCCTCTCAATGAGACTCTTGGTCGTAGTGTTATTCTCGGTTCACTCCGATTTTATATCGCCAGTTCTTCATGTACTTCAACCTGAATGGGATTCACTGTTCTTACCGTGAGTTGCATATGATGCTTCTCACAGCAAAGGAAGATTTAAGGAAATGAGTTCCGACTCGCCTTCCGAAACTCACTTCACTTTCCACTTCTTCCCAATCCAAGTCGAAGGGGAAGAAGTCTAAGGAATGAAGAAGAAGGGTTTCAATATTCCTCCGCAGGGTAAGACGGTGGGGAAGCCCAAGAAAACTTCTGATGACAAGTGCCACCACTGCCAGAAAGTCAGGCACTGGAAACGTAACTGCCCGGACTATCTTGCGAACTCAGGAAGGAAAAAACATCGACATCAAATACTTTTATTTTTCCTATTATTGATATCTCTTTGGCTTGTGAAGCTATGACATCTAATTGGATTTTGGATTCTGCTTGTCCTATTCACATTTGCAATACATTAGAGGTGCTGACGGGAAGTAGACGGCTGAAATCTGGGGATATGCAGTTGCGATTCGAGAGTGGCGACTCTGTGGATGCAGTTGCAGTTAGCATATGTGAGATTCCCTTACCCAGTGGGAGACTTTTGTTACATGACTGCTATTTTGTGCCAGGATGTGTGGCGAATATTATGTCCCTTGGAACTCGTACATTCTGCTGTATATGGTCCCTTAAGTCAAACTGCTCACAGTGGCATTTCTTACTTCGTCACCTTTACCGATGATCTATCATGGTACGGTTATGTCTATTTGATGAGACATAAATCAGAAACCTTTGAAAAGTTCAAAAATTCTGAAAGGAAGTTGAGAAACAAACTGGTCAATATTAAATGCATTCGATCTGATCGAGGCGGTGAATATATGAGTGGAGAGTTCACTGATTTTTTAAAGGAGAATGGGATTCTCGCTCAATATACTCCTCCCGATACTCCGTAACATAATAGAGTGTCGGAGAGGAGAAATCGGACTTTATTAGATACGGTCCGATCGATGTTGAGTTATACAGATTTAACCCTATTACTTATGGGGGTTATGCTCTTTTAACTACCGCACATCTTTTGAACAAGATTCCTTCCAAGGCTATTCCTACGACTCCGTATGAGATATGGACTGGTAGGAAACCAAATCTTAGTTATATTAAGATTTGGGAGTGTCCTGCTTATGTCAAGATGGCTCAGCAATATTGCCTCGAGGGCAAAAGTTTAGGTTTGTTGGATATCCTTCAAATACGAAAGGATATTTTTTCTATGATACCGAGCATCGAAATGTGTTCGTAGCTCGCTTCGCAAAATTTCTATAAATCGAATTTTTGGCTGAAGGTTGTGATCATAGACAGGTTGAACTTGATGAAGTACAACCTGGAACCAACGAACGAATGGAAGAACCTGTAGTTCAAGAAGATGGAGAAACTTCAACACACACACTCCGCCGGTCACAAAAGGTATCTAGACCTCCTGAACGCTTGTATTTGATACAAGAAAAGAGTCTCGATGTTCTCTTAGTAGAAGAGACTGACCCTTTTACCTATAAAGAATCGATGTTGGACATCGACTCAATGAAATTGCAAGAGGCCATGAAATCCGAGATGGACTCTATGCATGAGGATCAAGTTGGAGACTTGGTTCCGCTTCCCGAATGAATTATTCCTATCGGTTGTAAATGGATTTACAAGAGGAAGAGAGGGCCCGATGGAAATGTTGAAACCCTTAATACCCGATGGTAGCTAAAGGTTACTCGCAGCGACCTGGTGTCGACTACGATGAAACTTTTTCTCCAGTTGTTATGTTGAAGTCCACATGATTTTATTGTCAATTGCCGCATATCATGATTACAAGATTTGGAAAATGGATGTCAAAATGGCTTTTCTAAATGGATTTCTTGATGAAGATATCTATATGGAACAGCCGAAAGGTTTTGCATCCATCGAGAACTCGGGCATGGTATGTAAGCTGAAGAAGCCCATTTACGGACTTAAACAGGCTTCACGAAGTTGGAATCTTCGATTCGATGAGATAATCAAATTGTCTGGTTTTCTTAAGAATTCAAAAGAATCCTGTGTGTATCAGAAGGCTAGTGGGAGTATGGTGGTATTTTAAATTCTCTATGTTGAAGACATCCTTATCATTGGGAATGATATTGGGATGATGCATGGTGTCAAAGCTTACCTCTATAAGAATTTATCCATGAAGGACCTGGGTAAAGCTTCTTATGTTTTAGGCATAAAACTCTATAGAAATAGAGAAAGGAAGCTTATTGGGTTATCTCAATCTACGTACATAGATAAGATCTTATAACGGTATAATTTTGGTAATTGTAAGACAGCAAACATGCCGTTCAGACATGGCTTACATCTTTCGAAGAAGATGTGTCCGCAAACAGAAGATGAGAAGATTAGAATGTCTAATCAACATTATGCTTCGTGTTTGGGCAGCATCATGTATGCCATGTTATGTACTAGGCCTGATATCAGCTTCGCAGTTAGTGTGACGCGCAGATATCAGTCCAATCCAGGAAATGACCATTGGATGGCCATTAAACATACCCTCAAGTATCTTAAAGGTACTAAGGATAAGTTTATTATTTATGGAGGAAACGAACTGCAAGTTAATGGGTATACAAATTTCGATTTCCAATCGGATCCTGATGATAGAAAGTTTACATTAGGATTCGTGTTTACCCTTAACGGCGGTGCAGTTTGTTGGAAGAGTTCCAAACAGGGGTCGACAGCTGATTCCACCACATAGGCAGAATATATTGCTGCTTCTGAAGCTCCAAAGGAAGCTGTATGGGTTAGGAACTTTATCACAGAATTGGGAGTAGTCCCAAGTATCGAGAATTCGAGCCATTACGCAGGAAAAGGAACCAATGGCGCATCAGAAGTCGAAGCATGTGGAACGAAAGTACCACATAATTCGAGAGATTGTGTCACGAGGGGACATTATCGTGTGCAAGGTACCGAGTGAAGATAATGTAGCAGACCCGCTTATGAAGGACATACCTCCAAAGTTATTTGATAAACATGTGGAGTCGATGGGTATTAGATACAATCGATATTGGCACTAGAGCAAGTGAGAGATTTTGTTAGGGTTGGTGCTCTGAGCGCCAATATTATTATGTATTTCCTTGTAAATACTAATGTAACGTTTTATTATGAATAAATGAACAGTTTCTTTTATATAACTTATTCTTTAAAATGGTAAAGACGTAACCGACCTTAGAATGATTAGTTATGATACTGTTGCAAAAGCGTCGCAACTGACATTGAGTTGTATCATGACGTTGTCATTCTTAGAAAGTTCCCGGTCAAGGTTTACACTACTTGGTCAGTAAATTAAACCTGTAGAGACTGGTACATGTCGTATATTGGAATCTTGGATTCAGATGGTTTCTCAGTGAACCATGTGTCTTGGAGATTCGTATATACATGTAGGTGTTTATAGCGGATAAACACTGAACGACTCATAGAAGATTCTTCATGGATGGTACACCAACGTCAATAAGAATCTTCTCGGGTTTAGTGAGCATAGTGATGCTTTGACTTGAGATACCACTGTGGATATCTGAGTTATCCTCCACACTTATATGGCAGTCACGTCACCGATCTATTTAGATCAGACCTCCGCTTGTTCGTTGGGTGTGGACTGATGCTCAGGATATCCTGTGTGTATCAAGATAGGATCTGTCAGCTCTGTGTACAGAGCATATGTATTCAATATGGAATTAGTAATCTGTTAAATCCATGGGTCCATGGTACACTGTAGAAATTAGTTCTAAGTATTATTTGAAGGATTGCTAATAGAAACGTCGACGTGATTATATCTATAGATATTTGACGTTTGTATCTATATCTCTGGATTAATCCGGATACCTGTGATGGAGGGATTATACGTATGCAGTGACCTCGACCTGTATGATTCAGTGAGTTTATCCGTGTTCGTCATAATTTACGGGTGGGTGAATTATGGACACGAAATTTGATTTCGTGACGGATATGCCTGAATCTAGATAGTCTCACTAATGAAATTTACTCGTAGAGCACTAGGGCAACTGTTATGAATAATACTGATTATTTATAACTCGTTTAATGGTTAAACAAAAAAAAATACATGCATTCGGGACCTAACAGTCATTTCCAATATTAATGTGTGTTTTATTTAATATTTGATTTTATTAAATACACATTAATAAAATATCAAATTGTGATATTTGACTTTTATCATTGATATATGTATTTGAGATATTTAATGTAAATATAATACATATATTTAAAATATTTAAATTTATTAATTAATTATTTAATTGTTAAATTATTAAATTAATTTATAAAATAAATATCTTGAAGTGATAATTTCAACTTTATTAAGTGGGAAATGGCATGATATAATTGGAACACATTTTGACAACTTTATTAAAGTTAAAGTGTTAATTTATTAAAGCTAAAATGTGTGCCAATTATATTAATACAAAAATAAAATAATTGTTAATTTATTTTGGGTGAATAATCAGCAATTGTGAATTGTGTATATCAAAATTGTTTTGATTCATTCAACAATTAGACAAGTTTCACAAAACATTTTACAAAGTAAGGTTGAGAGAAAAGTTTGAAGGAAAAGGAAAAAACATTAACAATCTCTTGATTTTGTAAGTAATTTCCAATTTTCTTCAATTAGGAAATTGTTTCCATGATTCTAATCTTCAATTTGTGATGCTTAGAATTTTCTCTAATCCTTAAGTATGTAATTTAATTGTGTTTAAAGCTTGTTGGATGTCATTTGCATGTGTGATTAATTATTGAGCTTATTAATGTAATTAAGCTTAATAAATTAATTAGAAAATTAAAGTTGCCATTCTAGAGTTAATTAGCCATCCATAATTAGCCTTGAATTGTTCTTGATTAATTTCATGATGGTGAGAATTAATTGGTGTGGTAATTTGAAGATTAAAGTATTGAATTTTATTAATTTAGTTTAAATTGCCCAATCTGAGTGATTTGTGATATTAGGGTTCTTAACCCACTCAAATTTTGATGCTTTTCATATATATGCTTTAATTTGATGTATATTTGATGTATGTCAAATTTGGGATTAATTGGAGTTGATCTTGATGTGTTTTGAACAATTTGGGCCAAATTATAATTAATTAAAATTCTGGGCTGTTTTGTAAATTCTGGAAAAATTCTGGGCAGTTTTCGCAAATCTAAAAAAGTTTCTGGTTTTGTTGCAAAATTGTAAAAAATATTTTGGGATTGATTTGGAAGCAATTAAATATGTAATTGACATATTTAAAACTAAAATAATTAATTTGCAAAAGTTTGAGGTAATTTTGTAATTAAAAGAAATATGATTTCTTAGGTTATAATTTCATAATTTGAGTATTTGTTAATTAAATAAATAAGTTTATTTAATTGTTTCAAGAAAAATTTTGAAATCGGAAAAATCGTTTTTCCGCGTTTCGCTGCACTAACCCTGTAATTCCTTAAAAACTCCAACACTTTCTATGATTGTTTAATATGATATTAATTTCTTTATTCATTGCCTTGCTTGCTTGAATATGAGTCCAAGGGTGACTCAATTGACGTGCATAGATTAGTTATCTCCGTATGGGAGGAGATTAATTTAAGTTAGTACTTTTGCGGCCTTTTTATATTAGAGAGCTCACATAAATTAGATAGTATCAGTATAGGGCCCTTGTGAGGCCAGATGATTAGAGATGAGAACCAGATCAGTATAGTTAAAGATGAGAACCAGATCGGTATAGCTAGAGATGAGAACCAGATCAGTATAGTCGGTTTAAAGCCGTAGATTAGCTGTTATGGATCCTAGTTTATAGATAATGGTTAGTTCATAGTTAGGATAGAGAAATAATATCAGTGGAGTTTAGAGTAAGATAGTTTTCGCACATACGACCAGATTTGAATCAGTAGTTATAAGGGTGGAGAAATTTCGAGGACGAAATTTTATAAGGAGGGGTGAATGTAACATCCCAGATTTTCGGGACATATCTGGAAGATTCCCGGACTGAAGTTATAGTCTCAGAATAGAGTGATAATAAAGATTAAGAGTTCAAGCGATGATATTGTAAGGGTTTTAAGGGGGAATATCGGTAACGCAACGGAATCACGGAAAATCAAAATTTTCCGATTTCAAAACTTTTTCTCGAATAATTAAATAAACTTATTTATTTAATTATTCAATTACCAAATTCTGAAAAATTACACAAGAAATCATATTTCTTGGTAATTACTGAATTGCCTAATAACTTTATAAATTGATCATTTTAGTCCAAAAATTATCAAATATTATTTTGAATGATTTTAAATCATTTATAAAATGTTTTTCAACACATCTAATGCATCAAAATCAGATTTCACACAAATCCCCAATTTTTGAGCTAATTGCCGTGAACCCCCAAATTTTCCAATTAATTGCAATTTGGTCCCTTTTATTCAAAACAGGTCAAGATCAAATCCAATAAACCTAAATTTACATGCATCATATTCATACCATAATACATCACATATATGAAAAGCCCCAAATTTGGAGTGGGTTATGAACCCTAATTTTTCAATTTCATCAAATTGAGTAATTTTACCAAATCTTTAAAATCCAACACTTTAATTCATTCAATAATTCACCAATCTAGCCTCACCACTTTGAAAAAACTCTAGAACAATTCTAGGTCACCAAGGAGTGGCTTACTGTAACATCCCAGATTTTCAGGACTGTTCTAGAAAATTCCCGGACCGATGTTATAGTCTCGGGAACAGGATGAAAATGAAGAATAAGAGCTCAAGTGATGTCACATGGGTCGGAATATTATAAAGTGGAGAGTTGTCGCGTCAGAAGACTCGTCGTCTCAAGAATCAGTTACGCGATATTTATTATACTCGTAAAGTTTACAGTTTTGGGCACGAAATTAGTAAACGAATTCCGATCGAGTCGATTCTTTATCCATTGGACTCGTTTGTCAGAGATGAACAACTTTCGTGTCGAACACATTTCAAGAATCGCATCAGAAAGGCTTCGAAAGGCTTGATTTCCGAAAATACCCTTCCTAGTGGGGGCATTTTGTCATTTTCGGATTTTAGATATTTGTGTTATTATTATTATTATTATCCAGCATTTACAAAAAAAAAGAAAGAAGAAATACGAAGAGAGAGAGAAGAACACGTGGGAGAGGGATAAGAGGGAATCGGCGATGTGGACGGCCTCCGGTTGCCGACAGCGGCGTGCACCAGCGCCCTCTTGATCGTCCGGCCACGGCGCAGCTCGTGGTGGCCGGCGATTTCACAGAAGACGTCAGACGGCGGCGCAGGAAGGGAAGAAGGGCACGATTTTGAGGTTTCCGATCCCGGCTCGTGATGAGTGGAAAAACTATCACTATTTCCCACTCATTTATCCTAATATTTTGATGTGTTTTGTGTTATTTTGTAGATAAATAAAGTTTCAGGACATTTTGGAGGTGATTTGGAGCAAAACTGTGAAAATTGGCAAAAAAGGCATAATGGTAATTTGTCCGCGTCGCGACGCGGAAGACCTTGGCGTCGCGATGCCTAACCTGTGCTGAAGAGTGCTAACGTGCGCCGGGTCAACAGATCAGAATTTGAGAAGTTTGACTTTGCTAACATGCGCCGTGCCACGTGTCACCATCACAACTGATCTGCTAACATGCGCCGTGCCACGTGTCATCATCCTACGGTGCCGACACTCACAATTGCCACGTGTGCCACGTGTCATCCTATGTCATCGCCACGTCATCGGTCAACGAGTCAACCTTTGCCACGCATCACGCCACGTCATCATCCACCTCAGCAAGTCAACCGAGTCAACGCCCCACTTCATCATCAGCCAATCACAGAGTGACACGTGTCACAATCTTATGGTGCCGACAATTGATATCAGCTGCCTTACCACGTCAGCGCCACGTCATCGCCACGTTAGCTTCATCATTGAGCTCTTAGCCGCCTCGCCACGTGTCGCCTTATCCTCTTATCCGAATCGCCACGTGTCAAGCCCTCAGCGTGCCATGCATCACTGTTCCAGCGTCGCGACGCCAGAGGCCTTGGCGTCGTGATGCCAGATGTCCATCCGCGCCTATAAATTCAGCTTCATATTTCAGAATTTATTGCACCACTCTCTCTCTTCTATTCTATGTAAAGAGAGAGTTTCTCTCTCTAGATTCTTTTAGTTTTAGTTTTTAATTTTTAGTTTTGTAAATAATTTTAATTACGTTTTGTAATAATAGTAATTTAATTTTTACTTTTTACTTTTTACAGTTTTTACTATTCACCATGATGAGGTAAATTCCCCAGCTATGGTGAAAGGTAATTCTTTTATTGTCACTATTTAGATTAATCTCCCTTAAAAATAATATATTCACTATTTAAAATATTGACTTAAAAAGGATACCGCTATTTTGGTCGGTTGGTAATTTAATTTTAATCTGGTTTAAACTTGACTAATCAAGGATACCGCCAGATTGGTCGGTTGGTAATTTCATTTTGGTTCCGCCTTAATGGCTGGTTGGACTTAATTTGACTTAATCAGGATACCGCCAGATTGGTCGGTTGGTAATATTATCATAAGTTTATATATTATTTTATGGGAGATATCTAAATTAGTAGTAGTAAAAGTAATTCCTTTTACCTTAGCATTTTATTTTATTGTAATTTACTTTTCAGTTTTTACTTTATGTTTTTTACTTTATGTTTTTACTAGCCATAGTTATGTGTTAGTTATCTGGGGTTGTGATGAATTTTAATATCACCGGTTTATAAGGGATTATTTTATAGTTTAGGTAATTTAAAAGTTTATTTATTAAGTCTTAAGCTTAATGCTTCTTGTTGTCTAATCACCAATAAGATTGATATGGTAAATCTAAAATGAACTAGACATAGATTTTAGGTTTCAGCCTTAGACTTAATAGCCCACGATCTTCCTTGAGGATAGATAACCCTTTAATAGATTTCCTTACAGGATAGGAATATACCTGTCGGGCGGCGGTAGCCATTATTGGACTTAATCTTAATGAATCCAGGTAATTTGGTTGACATAGACATATGGTTCAATTGGGTTAAACTGGGTATTTGTAGTTGACCATCGGAAGAGGCTGTTGATGGTGTTTTCAGGCACTATAACATTTAAGACAGCACGACGAGGACAGAAGGGTAATTCCCTGACTGGTTGAGATCATAAAGCCAACCCGACCACAACATGTGAAGACCGACCACTTTGGTTCGGATGACCGAGCACTATAAGGTCGGCAGAAACACTCTCAGGATAAAAGATTGTCATGACCGACCTCATGAAGACCGACCGGACGGCGAGTCGTGTTCAAGATGACGACACCCTATTCTTGCGGATAAGATAAAACGAATTATCCTACTCTCACAAGGAAATGAAGTCAGAATCCGAAGAGGAATAAAAAAAAAGAAGGAGAAATCGGACTAGGAATCCTTGCAAGGAGAGAAGACTAAAGTTCAACTAGGATTCCTTATGCAAATAGGAGTCTGATTTCTGTGTTATTATAAATAGGAGGGCATAGTATGTGTGTAAAGGGCATCATAAAAAATTAGTGATCAGAATCATCAAGCTCTGATTTGTAAAAACAAAGAAGAGACCCGAGAAGCGTATTTAGTAATAAAGAGTACCATCATGTTCTTGTCCGTGGACGTAGATCAGATCAAAAATCCACCGAACCACGTTAAATCTTTTTGTCGATTGGTGTGTTTTTCCGTCTCTCGCTAAATTTGCTTTTGGTTCCCCATAACTAAACAAATTCACTATTGAAGGAGGATTACCTTGGAGGTGATATTCCCATATTACCATGAGACCAAAATCAGCCGTCAACAGTTGGCGCCGTCTGTGGGGAATCCTATAAAAAGCGACTCGCGTAGTAAGACAAATGGCGGAAGGCGGAAACCAACAATCATCAGGGAGCTCGGCTGCAGATTGGATGGAAAAGATCGAGGAAAACCTTAGAAAGAAAGGGAGGAAAACCAAGCTCTGCTAAAAACCATAGTAGACCGGTTGGAAAGGATAGAAGGAACACACAATGGACAATTCGAGGCCGGGACTAGCCGACGAAGGAATGAAATAGCGGAAGGAAAGAGAATTGTCGATGTAAGTGAGGACGACAGACTCCGGAGGAGGGATCCCTACAGGGTAAGATCTGTGGTGGTGCAGAAAGATGCCCAGACCGAGGACACATGGGAGTAGGAGGATGAAAAATCATCACCAGACTCCTCCTACGATAGCCCTCACAGCACCCGGAGAAGAGGGAAAGAATATACCGAAAGAGTATGAGAGGATACCGACCTCGAAAAGCACCGTCCCCGAGAAAGTAGAAAGAAAAGAAACCACAGGAGGCGGCATGGAACCAAAGACAGCGGCGTGAAATCTTGGTTACGGGAGGAGCTGGTCAAATGGGGAGTATACCCCATGCAAACAGAGGGGATGTCCAGGACGGAAAAGATGATTCCCCCCTCATAGAAGAAATAAAATCAGAGAAATTCCCAAAAAGATTCAACATGCCGACCATGACACCATACAAGGGCCATACCGATCCCAAAACCCACATTGAAGGTTTCGCCCTACTAATGGAGGTACAAGGGGTAACAGGGGATGCCATCTGCAAAGTGTTCCCCCTAACTCTGGCCGGATCGGCCATTCTGTGGTATAGAAGCCTAGCCCCAAGAAGCATCAGCAGCTTCGCACAACTGAGGAAGTCATTCATACGACACTTCAAGGGGGCTTGTGTCCCCAGAAAAATGATTGGAGAACTAAGGCTTATGAAGCAAGGAGACGATGAACCTTTGAAGATATTTATTGAAAGATACCATAATATGGTACTCGAAGTCGGAGGGTATGAATCCCCCGAGGCCCTGGAAAGCTTGAAGGGAGCCTTGAAGGTCGGAAGGCTATGGACCCATCTGAGGATCCAAGACACCCCGGACTACGCAACCGCCCTGGAGGTGGCCCGAAAATTTGTTTTGTTAGAGAACGAGGAGAAAGTATCCCGAAAAGGGAACACCATCAGAGAAAGAACCACAAGGGAGGGCGCCCCCCGCCGAACAGAAAGAGAATCCAGAAGACCACCCCCGAAGCACAAAGAATTCAAACCACTGCACCGAGACAATCAAGAGAGAAGGGCGCCGACCCAAGTAAACCATGTGGTTGGGGATGATGCATACATTCCCCTAAAGAAACCACTGGGACAAATTGTCATGGAGATCCAGGGGAAATGCCTCTTAGTGGAACCCGACCAAAGGAGATTCCCTCCGGACAAAAGGAACCAAAAGGCTTATTGTGTACACCACAACTCCAAATGACATGCAACAGACGGATGTAAAGATCTGCGAGAACAAATGGAAGATCTAGCACGAAACGGGTATCTAAACAAATACATTGACCACGAGGTCATGACAGCCAGACAAAGAGCACGTGGTCGCCAAATCAATATCATCGCAGGAGGAAGAACACTGGCCGGAAACTCTAACCGGTCAAGGAAAGATTACAGCAGAACCCGAGGATCAGATGTCTTAGAAACAGAGCAGGTCACAGGGCTACAGGGAGCCCGGTCGGTACCAATAATGTTCACTGATGAGGATACCTGAGGAGTAAGTTTCTCTCATGACGATGCATTGATAATCAAGGCAGTCATCAGCGGGTCGGAGGTAGACAGAATCCTAGTGGACCCCGGGAGCGCGGTTGACATAATTTCCAGAGAAGCACTGGACGACCTAGGGGTGGAATATGCAACCCTGACCAACGATAGCACTCCCTTATACGGTTTCGGAGGATCAGCTGTCATCCCACTAGAAAGAATACAGTTGGCAATAACTATCGGGACACACCCTCGGACCCGGACGATCATGACAGACTTCACTGTAGTAGACTGCATGAGCAGTTACCAGGCCATCGTCGGGCGACCCTTCATGATGAAAACAAAAGCCGCGATGTCCTGCTACCACCTGAAATTGAAATTCCCCACTCGGGAGGGGATCAGAATTGTGTGCGGAAGCCAGAAAACAGCTCGCAGCTGCTTCGCAACTCTCTCACGAGAAACTCTCTGCATCACCGAAGACAACCGAAAATGACAAAGGAACCAGGGAGAAGAAGAAGAAGACAGAAGCCCAGGCGTCTGGCCAAACAAAAATGCCCGACTCGCTGCAGCTGAGGAAACAGAGGAGATAGAACTTTACGGGCCAGGAAAAAGTATAAAGATAGGGGGAGGCCTGAGCAAGTCTATACGACAAGATCTTCTAGAATGCCTGAAGGGATACCCGAACGTCTTTGCCTGGGGATACAATGACATGCCGGGGATCGACCCGAAATTCATCAATCACCGTCTGGTAGTAGACTCATCTCGCAAGCCGATCAGACAAAAGAGAAGGAACTTCAATCAAGAGAGGAGTAAAGTAATAGCAGCCGAGGTCGAGAAGTTACTAAAGGCGGGTCTCATCAGGGAAGCAAGGTACCCGGATTGGGTATAAAACGTGGTATTGGTCAGGAAGAAAATGGCAAGTGGCGAATGTGTGTCGATTTCACCGAATTAAACAAGGCGTGCCCAAATGACAGCTTTCCTTTGCCGAACATAGACCAGCTGGTAGACACCACATCCTGTCAAGGATAACTGAGCTTCATGGATGCTTTCTCCGGATACAACCAGGTCAAATTGCCCGGCGGACGAAGACGAGAGAGAAGACAACCTTCATCACGGATCAGGGGCTCTACTGCTATAAAGTGATGCCCTTCAGGCTAAAAAACGCTGGGGCAACCTTCCAAAGGTTGGTAAACAAAGTTTTCAAACCACTCATCGGCATTACAATGCTAGTTTATGTCGATGACATGATAACAATGTCAAAAGAACCAAACAACCACATGGACGACCTAAAAGAGACCTTCGAGCTATAAGAAAACATAACCTGAAACTCAATCCGGGAAAAAATGCACCTTCGGGGTAGCTTCAGGGAAGTTCTTAGGCTACATGGTAAGTGCCCGAGGAATTGAAGCAAAACCACAAAAGATCCAGGCAATACTGGCCCTAAAGTCTCCCAAAACAGTGTGAATTGAAAGAAGTACAGAGTCTGACCGGTAGAGTAGCCGCACTCAACCGGTTCATATCACGAGCAACTGACAAATGTCACCCTTTCTTCAAAGTAATCCAAAAAGCAAAAAAGGATGTCGACTGGACGGCAGAGTGCGAAGAAGCCTTCCAACAGTTGAAACAGTATCTGGTGCAGCCCCCACTCTGGCTAAACCACTCCCGGGTGAAACATTATACCTATATCTGGCCGTTTCGGACCGAGCAGTAAGTTCAGTACTGATACAAGAGACCGACAAAATCCAGAAGCCTGTCTACTATATCAGCAAAGCCCTCTTAGACGCTGAAACCTGGTATCCAGTACACGAACTAGTCGCCCTTTCACTAGTTACGGCAGCTCGAAAAATTGCGGCCTTACTTCCAGGCCCATCCTATCAAGGTATACACCGGCCACCCCCTAAAACAAATTCTGCAGCGGCCAGAGGTTTCCGGGAAGATTAGTAAAGTGGTCGGTAGAACTGAGTGAACATGACATCGTCTACCTCCCAAGAGCAGCAGTGAAGGGACAAGCCTTGGCAGATTTTGTCGCCGAATGTACCGACCCCAGACCCTGGCTATAGACGAGGACAAATGGGAAATGTCTGTAGACGGTTCGGCCAGCACACAAGGCAATGGCGCGGGAATCATCCTAAAAAGCGACAAAGGAGAAGAAATCTTACTCGCCCTGAAAATCGCTTTCATAGCAACCAACAATGAAGCAGAGTATGAAGCAATACTGGGCGGTTTGAGACTATGTACGGTGCTAGGGATCCAAAATGTAGTAGTAAGGAGTGACTCGCAGCTATCCGTTCAGCAACTGAAGGGGGCATTTCAAGGAAAAGAGCCTAGTATGATGGCCTATCTAACCGAAGTACGAAAGATAACGGGGAAGATGAGGGAATGTAAGCTTCGAAACAAAACCCCGAGAAGACAATTGTGAGGCAGACTCCCGGCACGGCTCGCCTCTTCAACAAAAGCCGAGCACCCCAGGATAATCCCCTTAATTTACGTCCGGGAAAAGAAGCGTGGGGAGAATCTAAAGTGGAAGTTCTAGATAAAGAAAGCCAAGCATCATGGATGCAACCCATCAGAAAATACTTGGAAACAGGAGAAGAAACACCAGAGGACAAAACGGAGGCCAGAAAGTTAAGATACAAAAGCACCAAATTCTCCCTAATCGACGGGCACTTTACCGACGGGGGTACTCAGTCCCCCTCTTAAGATGTCTTGCAGAAGAAGAGGCAAATTATGTGCTCAGAGAGATACATACGGGCATCTGTAGAGAAGCCACGCCGGAGGTCACTCGATTGCTTTCAAAGCCTTAAGACAAGGTTTTTACTGGCGACCATGCACCAGGAGGGCATAGAAGTGGCCCGCAAGTGCGAAGGATGTCAGAAAAACGCAAACCTCCACCACCAAACCAGCCGAACAGTTGACCACGCTACTCAGTCCCTGGCCGTTCGCCCAGTGGGGACTGGACATCATTGGACCAATGCCACAAGGGAAAGGGCAGGCAAAGTATGCCATCGTGGCCATAGACTATTCACCAGTGGGTGGAGGCAGAGCCCTTATCCACCATAATGGAGAAAAAAGCCACTGAATTCCTGAGGAAAAATATCGTCTGCCGGTTCGGGATTCCCCGAGCCATCATCACAGACAACGGGAAAAGTTTGACAGCAAAGGTTTCAGAAAACTCTGCGAGGACCTCCAGATCGCCCTAAGGTTCGCCACACCAGCCTATCCCAAATCAAACGGCCAAGTCGAGGCAACAAACAAACCATCAAGGCCAACCTAAAAGCTTGGCTTGGATCCAGCAAGGGCCTATGGGTCGAGGAACTACCAGAGGTATTATGGGCGCACCGGACGACCTATAAGGACTCCACGGGAGAAACCATGTTCTCCTTAGCATACGGATATGAAGCTGTCATCCCGGCAGAGATCGGAGGGAGTAACCTCCCATGAGTTCAGCACTACGAGAGTGAACAGAACGAATGACTTATCAGAAACCACATCGACCTGATCGAAGAGAAGAAAAGAGAGAGAGGACGGCCATGAAAACGCAAACTACCAACAAAGGATGGCCCGCTTCTACAATAAAAGGATTCGGACACGTACTTTCATCCCGGGCGACCTGGTGCTAAGAAAGGTCACCCTAAACACCGAAACCAGAGGAGGGCTCCCTGGGCGCCAAATGGGAAGGGCCTACAAGGTGGTAAAAGTGGTGAAACCGGGAGTGTACATACATCCTAGAGAGACTGGACGGCACAAGATTAAAAAAGCCATGGAACGCTGAGATGATTGAGGAAATACTTCCAGTAAACTTTCCCTTCCTCCTGTCTGTTTTACAGCAAAAAGGACAGGGATCCAAATACACGAAGCCTCTCTCAAAATGACCCACAGAGAGTTGTAAGAAGGGCAGTACGTCCCCGAGCATAAATAAAAAGAACTTTTTTTTCCTACCACTCTAAGATTAGAACTTTACGAAACCATATTCAAAAAAAAAAAAAAAAACTCGGGGACATGCTTACGACAACGATCCAAAGCTAAAACTCGCAGCTGCCAGACCACAGATACCACCACAAAAATGCACAGAGTCACACCAGAATCATTCGACTCCATACAAAAAAAAAAGAAAAAAAAGGCAGAGAACATAAAGAAGCATAACAGTAGGAAGAATATACCCTTAATGTTTCAACCGACTCGGGGCTGGATTTCGTTCCGCCGAGGCCGTCTGTTTGTTCGACTCGGGGCTGGATTTCGTTCCGCCGAGGCCGTCTTGTTTATTCGGCTCGGGCTGGATTTCTTTCCGCCGAGGCCGTCTGTTTATTCGGCTTGGGGCTGGATTCCGTTCCGCGGCAGGCCTTTCATTAGTCGGCGCGGGGCGGGGGATTTCATTCCGCCGATGTCGTTTGATGCTTCGGCTCGGGGTCGGGTTACGTCCCACCGAGTCAGCTCCTTTGGTTTGGGGAGGTAACATTCCCCCATAACCGAATATCTCTCTTTGCTCGAGACCCTCAGGAACGTACCCGATGTAATGGATCGTGGGAAAGCATAGCACGGGGTGATGATGATGCCCCGTGACGATTGCTTGGCTCCAGTGATACCGGAACTAAGGAGGAATAAATACCCTTAGTAGTCCGGACGCTATTTGATCCATTCATCATCCGGATCCGTGAGAGAGACACAGCACGGGGATGCGTTGTGCCCCTGTGGCGTGTGCCTGCTCCAGTGTGGTTAGGAGGAGCCCTCATACAATACACAGGCTCCCCAGTGTGAACCGACGTGTAGAGGATGTGCCCTTACCATTCAAACGCTCTTCTTATCCGAATCCTGGTTCGCCGGGACACTGAATTGAAAGATTCAGAATTGTGTTTTGGAGACCTCGGGCAGGACGCTATTTTGAGGCATCCATGTTGTTTTTTTTTGCAAAAAATGTTTTTTATTTTGGGATAGGTGCTAAGTCACCCCCGCTTTTTATTTTCCAGAAACTTGTTTTCATTTTCCGCCAGTCTGGTAGGGGGACGCCCGTGCCAGATTCGGTACGGCTTCGAAGGTTGATTCATTCCCTTCTGAATAAGTCCCAGGGTTAGTCGTCTCGGGGCTGGATTTCGTTCCGCCGAGGCCACTTGGTATTCAGTCGGGGTCGGGTACGTCCCACCGAGTTAGCTTTTTGGACTGGGGAGGTAACATTCCCCCAGATCCAAGTATCTCACTCAGCTCGGGGTCGGGTTACGTCCCACCGAGTCAGCCCTTTGGACTGGGGAGGTAACATTCCCCAAGGTCCAAGTTCCTTTCTCAGCTCGCGGTCGGGGTACGTCCCCCGAGTCAGCCCTTTGAACTGGGGAGGGTAACATTCCCCCAGGTCCAAGTTCTTTCTCAGCTCGGGGTCGGGGTACGTCCCACTAAGTCAGCCCTTGGACTGGGGGGAGGTAACATTCCCCGAGGTCCAAGTTCCTTTCTCAGCTCGGGGTCGGGGTACGTCCCACCGAGTCAGCCCTTTGGACTGGGGAGGTAACATTCCCCGAGGTCCAAGTTCCTTTCTAGCTCGGGGTCGGGGTACATCCCACGGAGTCAGCCCTTGGGACTGGGGAGGTAACATTCCCCCAGGTCCAAGTTCCTTTCTCAGCTCGAGGTCGGGGTACGCCCCACCGAGTCAGCCCTTTGGACTGGGGACGTAACATTCCCCAGGTCCAAGTTCCTTTCTCGGCTCGGGGGCGGGTTGCGTCCCACCGGGCCAACTCCTTTGATTTGGGGAGGAAATATTCCCCCAGAATCTAAGTCTATCACTCAGCTCGGGGTCGGGTATACCCTCCGGCTCATACTGACCCTGAAGGGCCTCAAAATTGTTCGGATAACAGGAGAGAAGAAAAAACGGAGAGAGATAAAAAAGAGACACGAAAAATACATATATATATATATACATATGTCAATACAAACTTGAAGTTTTATTACAAAAAAAAGTAAAGTGTACACAGGGCCCCGGTCGGGTTACCCTTTCTCATTCAGCCCGCACGGGGCGGGGCGGGGATTTCTTCCTCAGCCAGATCAGACGACGGAAGGATTGGCTTGACCTCAGGAGGAAGAACAGCTGCTTCATCCTCGGCAGCATGGGAGACCTCTGCTTCAGAGATAGGGGGAGGGATCTCAAGGCATTCCTCCACCGGCGGCGGCAGGAACCTCAGGTCGTTCTTCATGGGGAGCCTCAGAAGTCGGAACAACCGAAACCGGGGCGGGATCCATCATCTCATCGGAAGGAGGAGGAAGCCACTTCCGAAACTCCTCCTCAGATATATCCCCCTTGCAAAACCTGATGGCCGCATAAATAGGGTCCATGTTCAGACTTGGCAACACCATCGGTATTAGATCAGCACAATCACCAACCCCCTCAAGACGGATGGCCTCCTTCTCGGCCTCAAGATCGGCCTCTCTCTCTTCAAGCTCGGCCTCTTTCCTCTCAAGATCATCCCGGGCCCGCACCATTTGTTCTTCATTGGCCTTCAAAACGCCGATCTCAGATTGGGCAGTTTTCAAATCCTCCCGAGCATTGTCGGCAAGCTTTCGCTCCAGCGTAGCAGCAGCCTTAAGAGCCTTATTAATTTTGAAGTTCTCAATGGCGGTCACCTCGTGATTCTTTATCACCTCCTCCCGGTCGGCCAGTTTAGCTTCCACTTCTGTAAGACGATTCTGAAGCCTTGGGCGCCTGACCACCCTCGGACAATAGACTCAGAAGGAGGTCCTTGTTCTTCGCCATAAGGTAAGTAGCCTGTACGAAAAAAAAGAAAGTCAAGATATGATACGAAGAAAACCGAGAACCAAAGTCAGAAAAAAAAAAAAAATAAAATACCTTTGCCATTTGAGAGCTCATCTCGGTCACTACAGCTTGGGAGAGATATCCTCATATCTCGAGACCGCCCCGGGGGGGAATGACCTCGGCCAATTCATTAAAAGCCGGCACTAAATGAGAAGTAGCCTCCCGGATGCTCTCTCACAAATCATCCACCCCGAGGATTACAGGACCCTTTCGCTTCTTGGAGGAGCCCGCAGATGATTTTTTCCCCCGACAAACGTCTTTCTTCTTGCCCGGGGCAGGATCCTCCTCCTCCTCTTGAACCAACTCGGTCTCCTCCGACCCGAACTGACGCCTCCTCTTCCTAAGAGGCTTCGGCGGACTGACAAGATGAGCAGATCCTGACGACTGCGCACCAGGAGAAGATAGACCCCGAGCAGCCGGCTGAACTCTCCCTTGAGAATCCCTCTCAGCCCCAGCAGGGTCAGGTTGTGCCCGGGAAGTTCCAGCTTCCGCATGACCGGCCTTTTTCATAGTACCGGCCAATTTCTCGAGAAACTTTGGCCTCTTCGACATGCCTACAAAAAATGGGGAACGAGAAATCAGGATCCGAGAATATAAAAAAGACATCAAACACATGATAAACAAACAGGGAAAATCATCAAAAACAGCCAGCAGACATCCACCTATCCGACCCAAGACCTCCGGAGGGACGGTCCGAGTAAGGCCCGAATCAACAAAGGCCGCATCATTGACCAACTTCCCAGTGGGCAGCATACCCTCGAGCCCAATGTACCCGCCTCCGAACCTAACGAGAAACTTGGGAGCATCTCGCCAACAAGCTGGGAGGAACAGAGAAGTTAGAAAACCTAAAAAACTAAGAACGGGAATAAAAAAAGAAAGAGAGAGATGGGTATTAAACTCCTAACCTCCCGCCCTGAAGATGTCCGGAACCGAGACGTCCTCCTCAAACGATCTCAGGACCCGACCCCAATCCCCAGTAGCCCATAACCAAAGATCCTTGAAATTCTTGTTAGAGTCGGGGGTTCTGGACAAGGTCGGACGAACTATCATAAGCAGAGAGGTAATACCAACCGTAGTGAGTCTTTGGGTTAGACTTCAAACAATATAACCTCTTCACCTCTTCCAAACAAGGTACACCTAAGCCTGCCCGGTGCCAAACCACATATATGCCGGCCAGAATCCTCCAACTATTTAAACTCAATTGACAAGGGGCAATCTCCATCTCGGCCAGCATCCAAGCAAAATAACGTTGCATCGGCAGCCGTAGCCCACACTCATAAAAAGCAGGAAGAAGTGCCACCGAGCCCTCATCAGGTTGACTGGCACGATCCATCGGGCCGGGAACTTCAAGGGCAATATCTATTGGGATGTCATATCGTTGCCGCAACAGCGCCAGATCATCCTCAGTTATTTTGGAGGGACGGTTCATATCCAGAGCCGACGATCCAAGTTCATCGGGCTCTGGATCCTTCCGAGGAACCCTCTGATGGTAGGAGTCTTGTTCAATCTCAGACGGAGTAGGGGTAGTGTCAAGGTCATCTACACTAGGTGCCCCCGAGCCCGAGGAAAGCTCCTCAGTAGGGGAGTTGAGATTTTAGCAGGCTTTTCAGGGGGAGGGAACTGTGTCAGACATCCCTGACACCCAGAGAAACAAAGAAGGAAGGGGAAGTCAGTCTATAGCTAAAAGAAACTACCCACGGTTTCCACATTAGCTAAAACAAGTGGTCTCTAAAAGTGCCCTAAAGCAGAACCCAGCAAAACCATAAATCTTTCACTAGCAAAAACACAGATTCATAAACACAAAAAAAAGAAAGAGGTCGTTTAGAGGACTTACTTGCTCTTCTCGGAAAAAGCAGGAGGTTGTGCAGTACGGTTGTACCCGTTCTTATGTTCGCAGTAAAGAAAAAGAAAAAGACCACGGTTGAGCTTCGAGAGCACGGAGTTGGGCGAATCACAAAGAGGTTTTCAGAAAAGAAGGAGAAATTGCCGAAAAAGATGGAACAGTGAAAGCCTCGCCTTCTTATAGTCATGACCAGGACGCTCATGACCGTTGGATCTAAAGGAAGAACCCGGATGGATGCCATGTGTCAACTGCAAAAGAGGGCTCCCAAGTTTGAACGGACGGCTAAGATCATCCCACTGTGAAGACGCCTCTACACGATCGATTCATTCCCTTTTTGGCGGGAACCCGGCGGATGTTTGACAAGTGTCGAACTTAGAAGAAACCCTAAAGTTGATTTGATAGGCATTTAAGCGGACGTGACTGTTGCGTGTCTCAAGACAAAGCGCTTGAAAAGAGGCGACAAGACATTTCTCAACACCGGACTGACCTCCAACAGAGCGAAACAAAAACACCATCTTTATGTAGTTCCTGGCACCAACTTGCACACTTGTTGGAACCGAGAACTAGGGGACAGATGTTGATGGTGTTTTCAGGCACTATAACATTTAAGACAGCACGACGAGGACAGAGGGTAATTCCCTGACTGGTTGAGATCATATAGCCGCCCGACCACAACATGTGAAGACCGACCACTTTGGTTCGGATGACCGAGCACTATAAGGTCGGCAGAAACACTCTCAGCATAAAAGATTGTCATGACCGACCTCATGAAGACCGACCGGACGGTGAGTCGTGTTCAAGATGACGACACCCTATTCTTGCGGATAAGATAAAACGGATTATCCTACTCTCACAAGGAAATGAAGTCAGAATCCGAAGAGGAATAAGAAAAAAGAAGGAGAAATCAGACTATGAATCCTTGCAATGAGAGAAGACTAAAGTTCAACTAGGATTCCTTATGCAAATAGGAGTCTGATTTCTGTGTTATTATAAATATGAGGGCATAGTATGTGTAAAGGGCATCATAAAAAAATTAGTGATCAGAATCATCAAGCTCTGATTTGTAAAAACAAAGAAGAGACCCGAGAAGCGTATTTAGTAATAAAGAGTACCATCATGTTCTTGTCCGTGGACGTAGGTCGGATCAAAAATCCACCGAACCACGTTAAATCTTTTTGTCGATTGGTGTGTTTTTCCGTCTCTCGCTAAATTTGCTTTTGGTTCCCCATAACTAAACAAATTCACTATTGAAGGAGGATTACCTCGGAGGTGATATTCCCATATTACCCTGAGACCAAAATCAGCCGTCAACAGAGGCTTTTACATAATTTAGTGTTCCAGGTTAGTAAACCGATTTATTACACAAAAATAAAATAATCACTTCATCTTTTAAATAATATTATAATGATTCACAACCCTAGATCTTTGTGTCTTTTTTTATTTTCCTTAGTATTTTCTTTTGTCTTTTTATTTATTTATTTATTGTGCAAAACCACAATCAACCAAATCAATCAGGCAATCAATTCCCTTCTCCCTCAATTAGATATTTGTAATAAATAGATTCAATAATTAATAACAACAGTAGGAATTAAGTCCTCGTGGGATCGATATTTTTATACTACTTGAACGATACGTGCGCTTGCGTTATACGTGTGTGTTTACGCCGGTCAAGTTTTTGGCGCCGTTGCGGGGACTTATTTTCTTGAGTTATTAATTTTAAAGCTATCCAATTTACTTGTATCTAATTTTCTTTATTTTTATCTGTAATTTTATTTCTTTCTTCTGTTTTCAGGTGATTGAACAAATGGAACACTACTAGGAGATTGAAAGATTACGTGCTTTACAAGAAGATACACCCCAAATTTGGGAGCAACAGTCCGGTTTTCTGAGGCCTGTTGTCCAGCCCAACAATTATCACTGGATGCCAGAACCAAGCAATACCACATTTGCTCAACAGAACGCAATGGGGAGATGTGACATATGTAATGGTAACCACCCTAGAGATTATTGCGAATACAACTACCATACAGGGTGGCAGAGTTATCAAGATCCTTCATGGTATGATGAACCATCACATTTCACAGAACCACATTTTCCATCTTATCCACCATTTACCTTTGATTTTCATCAACAACCAGAACCATCAGAGAAAGATCATTTGATTCACATGCTCAAAGATTGGTTCGAGGAACGAGAAGCTCAATTTGATGCACAAATTAAGAGTCAAACGGCGTCTATACAGAGGATGACAGATCAAGTTAGACAATTAACAGATAACCTGAATCACATATCTCACGGAGCAAATTCAAACAATACTGAAGAAGCCTTCGAATATCCTCAGATTCATCATGACATCATAACAGAGGATGAGGCTGAGGAGTATCAAGAATCAGAGGTATCAGTTCAGGAGCCCAAACCAGCAAAGTCTCAATTTGATTTTTATTATTCTGACTCTGACGATGATGAAGCTGAGCTGTTAGTATCAATTGAACCAACAACGGAGGATCAAACTTTCAATCCTCAAAATGAAGATCTTGGAGAATGCTTTGCACAAATATTTGAAGAAGATCTACCTGAGCCAATCATTTCACCCAGATCAGAGGATGAAAACCTAAAATCTGACAATTCTTTACATCATCAGGTTGATAATTTTGAAGCATGCATTTCACAGATAACAGATGAAGAGCTAAATGAAGAAATCCTAAAATACATCTGTGAAGAAAATGTGGAGCAAGAAACAGAGCAAATGGAGGAGCAACTGTCAGACCAAATTGAAAATCCAGAGCATTCAGAAAAAAAACATCGCTGTTTTGGGGAGTACAAATCAAAGATATCGCCCAGAAGCTTGACAGAATGGAACTCCCATTCCAAGTCAAGCACCATACGAGACCTCCTGATTTTCTTTCTTTCTTTTCAGGAACCACTGGAGCAACAAGGAGCAAAAAAGTGGCACAAGCACTAAATATGACAAAATTCTTTTTGCCACTTTACCTTTGGAAGAGACCGTTCAAAAGCAACGCTCACGGGATTGTCTTTAATCGGACATCCAAAACAACATTGAAACCTCCTTAACAGATGAATTTCAGTCACGTCTGTGTGAAGACGAAAAATTTAGCGCTAGCAGGGAGGCAACCCATGTAATTTGTTGTAATTTTTGTTTTCATATTTTATATATACATGTTGTAGAGTTTTTAATTTTGTGTGTTGTTTTGTAGGGAAAAGCACAAACGAAGCATTTTAAGACCGACAGAATGGTGTTTGGCAATCACAAAGATGAGAAACAAGTCATTACAGATGACTGAGTAAAGAATTAATTCTGGAGACGCATCCAAATGAATTTATACTAAGCGAGTGGCGTATTGCGTACACAATTCAGTTGCCTTAATTATTGCTTTGATTCGCTTTTCTGTTGTAATTATCTTTATTTTCGTAGACAGGATCCAGACTTTTTGACCTTTCACGATTTCTTTTATTGTTTAGCAAACAAACGTCCTCTGGAAGATACTAGTGTTATTATTACTCACCCTTTTTCAGGTACTATAAATTCAGCCCGTCATTGCACTTTTGAATACATCCAGAGTTTTGAAAAAAAAAATATACATAAAAAAAAATATACATAAAAGAGATAGCTGAGTAAGGAGTTTCCACTCCTGAGACGTATCTAAAACCTAATTCGAAACGAGTTAATTTTTGTTTATTTCCTTTTAAATTATTTAATTTGTAAATTTTCCATAATACTGACTTAAATGGATCTTCATATGCTCAGTTGGCAAGTATTATCAATATGCATAGTAACATACATACATGAGCTAAAAATTGAAAAGTTTGTAATATTCAGTTCTCTAGTTTAATTGGAGGAAGCATCTAAAAAAAAAGTGATGGAGTACAAAAAAAAATTAAAAAAATAAAAAAACGTCCGAGATCCGAGTTATTAAGTCTGTAAGGGTGTTTTAACACCTAGTGCCCTAAAACCAACTGGTTTGGGAGTCATTGCCCCAAAGCTCGCTACATGGATCAAAGATGCTGCAAAAATATATATATCTGAAGTCTGAGTAATTAAGTTCATAGGGGTGTCTTAACACCTGGTGCCCTAAAGCCAACTGGTTTGGGAGCCACCGACCCAAAGCTTGTTACATAGATGGAAGATATTGTATATAAATAAAAAATAGAAAAAGAAAAAATCAAAGAAAAATCAGAAAAATGAGAAAAATTATTCCATTGCTACCAAAAGGTGTGAAATCTGATAGAACTTTAGGACAAAAATATTACTCTTTTATCAACTGCACTTATGACTGTTGTGGGCAAAACTGAGTTGTTTAATATTTTGTTGGCTGTGTATATGGAGAATGGTAAAAATAATCAGAAATTTTACTTATTTAGTAATTTAGAAAGAAACAAAACAACTAGTAGCTCGGAGTAGAAGTTTCACCTGATTAGTCACTAACTTCTTTATTCTATTTTCGCTTGTCTTTTTGTTTTTCTGTGCATTAGTTTCACCACCTTTTTACTTTTGTAAAATGTTTGTGGGCATCATTGCTGTAAACCCTCACGAGACTACAACTCGTCCACTAGGGACACCTAGGGGTTTAAAGGCTTGGTGCATATGCTAAATGCAACAGTGATCCCTACGAAAGTGGCTTAGTTAAATTTTAAAGATGTTTATGTTATTTTACTCTATGTTTTGCTCGAGGACTAGCAAAATGTTAGGTTTGGGGGTGTGATGAGTGGAAAAACTATCACTATTTCCCACTCATTTATCCTAATATTTTGTATAGTTTCTTGAGTCTTGTGAATATTTTGATGTGTTTTGTGTTATTTTGTAGATAAATAAAGTTTCAGGACATTCTGGAGGTGATTTGGAGCAAAACTGTGAAAATTGGCAAAAAGGGCATAATGGTAATTTGTCCGCGTCGCGACGCGGAAGACCTTGGCGTCGCGACGCCTAACCTGCGCCGAAGAGTGCTAACGTGCGCCGGGTCAACATATCAGAATTTGAGAAGTTTGACTTTGCTAACAAGCGCCGTGCCACGTGTCACCATCACAACCGATCTGCTAACGTGCGCCGTGCCACATGTCACCATCCTACGGTGCCGACACTCACAATTGCCACTTGTGCCACGTGTCATCCTATGTCATCGCCACGTCATCGGTCAACGAGTCAACCTTTGCCACGCATCACGCCACGTCATCATCCACGTCAACAAGTCAACCGAGTCAACGCGCCACGTCATCATCAGCCAATCACAGAGTGACACGTGTCGCAATCTTATGGTGCCGACAATTGATCTCAGCCGCCTTGCCACGTCAGCGCCACGTCAGCTTCATCATTGAGCTCTTAGCCGCCTCGCCACGTGTCGCCTTATCCGAATCACCACGTGTCAAGCCCTCAGCGTGCCACGCATCACTGTTCCAGCGTCGCGACGCCAAAGGCCTTGGCGTTGCGACGCCAGATGCCCATCCGGGCCTATAAATTCAGCTTCAGATTTCAGAATTTATTGCACCACTCTCTCTCTTCTATTATATGTAAAGAGAGAGTTTCTCTCTCTAGATTCTTTTAGTTTTAGTTTTTAATTTTTAGTTTTGTAAATAATTTTAATTACGTTTTGTAATAATAGTAATTTAATTTTTACTTTTTACTTTTTACAGTTTTTACTATTCACCATGATGAGGTAAATTCCCCAGCTAGGGTGAAAGGTAATTCTTTTATTGTTACTATTTAGATTAATCTCCCTTAAAAATAATATATTCACTATTTAAAATATTGACTTAAAAATGATACCGTTATATTGGTCGGTTGGTAATTTAATTTTAATCTGGTTTAAACTTGACTAATCAAAGATACCGCCAGATTGGTCAGTTGGTAATTTCATTTTGGTTCCGCCTTAATGGCTGGTTGGACTTCATTTGACTTAATCAGGATACCGCCAGATTGGTCGGTTGGTAATATTATCAAAAGTTTATATATTATTTTATTGGAGATATCTAAATTAGTAGTAGTAAAAATAATTCCTTTTACCTTAGCATTTTATTTTATAGTAATTTACTTTTCAGTTTTTACTTTATGTATTTTACTTTTAAGTTTTTACTAGCCATAGTTATGTGTTAGTTATCTGGGGTTGTGATGAATTTTAATATCACCGGTTTATAAGGGATTATTTTATAGTTTAGGTAATTTAAAAATTTATTTATTAAGTCTTAAGCTTAATGCTTCTTATTGTCTGATCACCAATAAGATTGATCTGGTAAATCTAAAATGAACTAGACATAGGGATTTTAGGTTTCAGCCTTAGACTTAATAGCCCACGATCTACCTTGAGGATAGATAACCTTTTAATAGATTTCCTTACAGGATAGGAATATACCTGTCGGGCGGGGGTAGCCATTATTGGACATAATCTTAATGAATCCAGGTAATTTCGTTGACATAGACATATGGTTCAATTGGGTTAAACTGGGTATTTGTAGTTGACAATCGGAAGAGGCTTTTACATAATTTAGTGTTCAAGGTTAGTAAACCGATTTATTGCACAAAAATAAAATAATCACTTCATCTTTTAAATAATATTAGAATGATTCACAACCCTAGATCTTTGTGTCTTTTGTTATTTTCCTTAGTATTTTCTTTTGTCTTTTTATTTATTTATTTATTGTGCAAAACCACAATCAACCAAATCAATCAAGCAATCAATTCCCTTCACCCTCAATTAGATATTTGTACATAAATAGATTCAATAATTAATAACAACAGTAGGAATTAAGTCCTCGTGGGATCGATATTTTTATACTACTTGAACGATACGTGCGCTTGCATTATACGTGTGTGTTTACGTCAGTCAGCTCGTCGGTTCATTTCACGGCCCGAGCCACCTACCAAATCGAAGCCCTCGACGAGTACTACGAGGTGGTGGTGATGGTTTTCCCGATCCGTGCGCAGTGGCATGCAAAACGAGGAAAGAAGATTCAGATGATCAGTAAACCCATGATGAACAGTAGCCTCGATTGGAATTCTGATGACACCAGCACGTTCGTATGGCCGACGGGAGTCCGAATATGGCCTTGGAATTTCGGTACGACTCTCCGTTTAGAATTTGTTATTTTAAAGTGTAACGATTTATATTCGGATGTTTCCGGTAGTTCCGTAGTTTAGCGAATTAGCATGAAATAAATTGGATGTGTTTTAATATGTTAAAACGATAATTTTGGTAGAATCCGGGAAGAAACGGATGAGATTTGATCGATCCGGTAGAATCAGAGAGGGTTCATGTATTCCGAGAAAGTCTGTAGTTTATTATAGATGAGTTGGAAGTTCCGCAAATAGCGGTTCTGACCCTGTGTTATTATTGTTTTGACAGATCAGATCCAGGTTAGGAGTGACCGCAAACCAGGTAAGTAACTCATGCTACGAATACTTAAGGGATTTAATGTTGTTTGACATTATTAATATAATAAAGTTGTATATGGATGCTGGTTATAAGGCAAGTTGCATGATGTTCTGCATATATCATGTCGAAATTTTATTATAATCAGAGGCTTATGGAGATGGGTCTTCCTGTCTCCCGCCGGTAGCATCCTGGCCTAGGCAGGATGTTACAAAGTTGGTATCAGAGCATGGTTTAAGAGTCAGAGTCAGTAGCATAGTCTAGAGGTCAGTGACTGCAATTGTGGGGATCCAGCTGTCGGAGATTGTCTTCAGTATGGTAAAGACCACATAGGTCTTTATGATTGTTTGACGTAATTTGATTATATTATTAAGTGCTTTGCTTGCTTGAATATGAGTCCATGGGTGACTCATTTGTTGTGCATAGATTAGCTATCTCCGTATGGGAGGAGATTAAGTTGAGTTAGTACTTTTATGCCTTTTTTAATCAGAGAATTAGTAAGAATGAGATAGTACCAGTATAGGGCCCTTGTGAGGCTAGAGGACTCGAGATCAAAACCAGAATAATACAGCTAGAGATAAGAACCAGATCAATATAGTTAGAGTTAAGAATCAGACCAGTATAGTCAGTTTAAAGCCGTAGATGAGCCATTATGGATTCTAGTTTATAGATAGAGGTTAGTTCACAGTTGAGACATAAAATTTATATCAGTGAAGTTTAGAGTAAGATAATTTCCGCACATTCGACCAGGTTCGGATCATCAGTTATAAGGATTGAGAAATTTCGAGGACAAAATTTTTATAAGGATGGGTGAATGTAACATCCCAGATTTTCGGGACTGTTCTAGAAAATTCCCGGATCGATGTTATAGTCTCGGGAACAGGATAAAAATGAAGAATAAGAGCTCAAGCGATGTCACATGGGTCGAAATATTATAAAGTGGAGAGTTGTCGCGTCAGAAGACTCGTCGTCTCAAGAATCAGTTACACGATATTTATTATACTCGTAAAGTTTACAGTTTTCGGTATGAAATTAGCAAACGAACTCTGATCGAGTCGATTCTTAAACCATCGTACTCATTTTTCAGAGACGAATAACTTTTGTGTTGAACACATTTCGAGAATCGCATAAAAAGGGCTTTGAAAGGCCTGATTTCCGAAAATACCCATCATAGTGGGGGCATTTTAGTCATTTTTGGATTTTAGATATCTGTGTTATTATTATTATTATTATCCAGCATTTACAAAAAAAAAAAGAAAGAAGAAATACGAAGAGAGAGAGAAGAACACGTGAGAGAGGGAGAAGAGGGAATCGGCGATGTGGACGGCCTCCGGTGGCCGACGTATTGGACAATTATGACCCATAGCGTCACTATTTATACATATCATGGTGTTGTTGTACAAATTGACTATGTGACAAAGGAGATTGCTTTCTTATCATTTTTGATTAGATCACCTTAGATGTATAAATGATGAGAGGTCAATATGATTTGTTTCTGGACGGAGAATGATATGAGACAGTATCAGTCCACGTAGGATAAATCATTAAGTATCCCTAGTCAGAGTATTATCGAGATTGGACATCGATAGATACGTAAAAGACTAGTATTGCACTTGTGCGTGTTGTGAGGGCACAACGGCATAGTTCTCATATATTTGGGTATTGGATACTCATGCAAGTGTAATAGGAGGTTGTGTTTCACCGATGGTACGGGAAACAGCTTCACTCTGGATAGACCCCCTCGGAATCCCATTGGTAGTATGACTGTGTGTCTATGGGAGTCCGACATCAGGGTATGTATTTGGTCTTAACCTGAGACTTGCACCGCTAATACTTACGACAATCAATATACTTTGGTTGAGGTCGTCCAGGGCTTTAACTGGTTCTGTGTACGCCAATACTGGGTATGTTGAGAATCGTAGAGTATTGGGTGTGATGTCAAGACGGAAGTATCACTCCAGTCATAGTGGAGATGATGTCACGTAGGATACGGTATTAGTGCTCTTAAGTGCTGCGCGGCCATTGGGATATTATGACTAGGTCATGTATATCCGATTATAGAGACTAGTTACTAGACATCCGACATGTGCTTCGTATGGGGCAGACACAACTCCAGCCCCAGGCCTAGCACGTGATCATCTGATACTGGATCGAAATACGCAATACTACGTATACTACGCCTGATATAGATCACATATTCCTGTAAGAATATTTCCGGAGAATTGGGTAGGCATGGCGCTTTGCTAGAGGCCAACCTTGTCTTGTAAATCAGTAAAACATAATACTTGGTACTTACGTGTTCAGATAGTCCGACGACCGAATTTACTGCCAACATATCCGGAGATCTCATGGGTTGCTTCCCAATGATACACCGATGACGTATGACTCGCATTATATATTAATCTGGGATTAATTAGAAGAGAGAGAAAATTAATCTGGGATTAATTGCGGAGATATTTTATCTAGGATAAAATATCAAATTAAAGAGAGAGAACAATTAATTTGGAATTAATCGATAAATAATATATTCGATATATTAAACGAAATTGGATTTCGATTAGGAATTAAAATTATATTTTGATTCGGGCGCTTGAATTAATTTAGAATTAATTCTCGAGCGACGTGATTAGTAAATTGGATTTATTAACGAGGCATCGGAAAAATCGTTAATTTAGAATTATCAAAACCGAGCTCGGAATGTGTTTGCGAAGTTACGTCGATTTTGAATCACGTGCCGCAAGTCGCATCGCAAATCACATCGCAAGTCATAAAATTCAAATCACTTTTTGGAAAAGTAACTTTGACTCATTGACTTTGACCTTTAAGATTTGGAGGGAAATTTTGGGGGGAAAAGACTTTTAACTTTTTGGAAAAGTGAAAGCCTTTTCCTTTTCACCTTTTTACCAAGGGTAAAAGGATTAAATAAACATTATTGCATTTGTTTTATTGTTTTTTGAAAGCATAAAATAAATGGTAAATGCTTTAGTATTTTTGGAAAATATATAAGTGAAATGTTTGACACCTTTTTCCCTTAACCTAAACCATTTCTCCATCTCTCTTTCCACTCTCAAGTTCAGGCCCAAGGCAGTGAACTGCCCAAGGTTGGCCGAAAATGATGATGCATTTTTGAGGGTTTTGTGGCAAAATCCAAGTGCTAGCACACTCCTAAGAGGTATACAAATGTGTTAGGGAAAATCACCCACGAGCCGGGAATCGTTTGACGCAAGTTCGAGGCTCAAATTCATTGACCAAAACTGAAAACAGTGAGCAGTGGACTGCACTGCTATTGGCGCCACTTTGAAGGAGAAAATCACTTTGTTCTTCTTCAAATCGTCACAACCGATCGATGTGAGTATTCCGCTATCTCCTTTGATGTATTCATACTTATTATTCATGCTTGTTTGATGATCTTGGGACCTAGAATAAAACCAACATGACGGCGGCGCGCACCGGCGCCCTCTTGATCTTCCGGCCACGGCGCAGCTCATGGTGGCCAGTGATTTCACAGAAGACGACAGACGGCGGTGCAAGAAGGGAAGAAGGGCGCGGTTTTGAAGTTTCTGATCTCGGTTCGTCGGTTCGTTTCACGGCCCGAGCCACCTACCAAATCAAAGCCCTCGACGAGTACTACAAGATGGTGGTGATGGTTTTCCCGATCCATGCGCAGTGGCACGCAAAACGAGGAAAGAAGATTCGAATGAACAGTAAACTCATGATGAACAGTAGCCCCGATTGGAATTTCGATGACACCAGCGCGTTCGTATGGCCGACGTGAGTCCGAATATAGCCTCGGAATTTCGGTACGACTCCCGTTTAGAATTTGTTATTTTAAAGTGTAACGATTTATATTCGGATGTTTCCAGTAGTTCCGTAGTTTAGCGAATTAGCATGAAATAAATTGGATGTGTTTTAATATGTTAAAACGATAATTGGGGTAGAATCCAGGAAGAAACAGATGAGATTTGATGATTATATTGTATATGGATGCTGGCTATAAGCCAGGTTGCATGATGTTCTGCATACATCATGCTGAAAATTTGTTAGAATCAGAGGCTTATGGAGATGGGTCTTCCTGTCTCCCGCCGGTAGCATCCTGGCCTAGGCGGGATGTTACACTTACCAACTCTAGAATGGCAACTTGATTTTCCAAAAATCAAAAGTAAATCTTTGAAACTATTTCAAGTTTACTTACATGCATCAATCTTTCATCAAAGTTCACAACCAAAATAAACACAAACTATAAGAAAAGAGACAACACCAAAGTAAACAAAATGATGCTAAGCATGTTAGAAGCATTTTCATGTTGAAGATTTTGAAGAAAAACTTACAAAACATGATTTTTCCAAACTTTCTTCTTTAGGCCTTCATGCTTTTCTCTCTACTTCTTTTGTGTTATTTTAGTGTCAAATGAACTTGTTAAAACCTAAAATGAAATGAAACAATATATACTTCACCAAAATTACCCCTTGGCCGAAATTGTGTTGAAAAAAATAAAAATATCTAGATATTTTTACTTTGTTTCATTTAATTTACAACTTGTCAACTTGTTTTCTAAATCATTACACTTTAATGAATTATTCAACCAAGTCAACAATTGCAACTTAAAAAATATAACAATTATATTTAATTAAGGGCATGGCTGAAAATTAAAGAAAATAAAGGAAAATAGATATTTCAATTTTAAACAATTTAAAATAAATATCCAAGGAATTCAAATCTATTTTGACAGCATTTTCCTTTAATGTAAAGGCAAACATTTACACTTATAATCATTTCTTAACTTTATCATTTGGTGAGATATTTATATTTTAATTATATTAATCATTTAACAATTAAATAATTAAATAATTAATTAAATACAAATATCTCAAATATATGTATTATATTTACTTTAAATATCTCAAATACATATATTTATGATATATGTCAAATACCTTTATTTGACAATTTATTAATGTGTATTTAATAATATCATATATTAAATACAAATACACATTAATTAGGAAATGACGGTTCGACCCGTTTGCATGTATCTTTCGTTTAACCTTTAAACGATTTATAAATAATCACCATTATTCATTAAAGTTTCCATAGTGCTATACGAGTATATTTCATTAGTGAGACTCTCTAGATTCAGGTATATCCGTCACAAAATCAAATTTCGTGTCTATAATTTACCCACCCGTAAATTATGACGACCACAGATAAACTAGCTGAATCATACAGGTCGAGGTCATTGCATACGTATAATCCATTCGTCACAGGTATCCGGATAATACCAGAGATATAGATGTAAACGTCAAATCTCTATAGGTATTATCCCATCGACGTATATATTAGCAATCTCTAAATAACATTCAGAACTCACTTCCGAAGTATACTGTGGCCACAGATTTAACAGACTGCTAATCATATATGGACTACCTATGCTCTGTACACAGAACTGACAGATCCTATCTTGATACACACATGATATCCTGAGGATCGGTCCATACCTAAAGAACATGCGGAGGTATGATCTAAATAGATCGGTGACGTGATTGCCATATAACTATGGAGGATGTCTCATATATCCACAGTGGTATCTCAATTCGAATGACCACTATGCTACTCAACCCGAGAAGATTCTTATTGACGTTGGTGTACCATCCATTAAGAATCTTCGGTGAGTCATTCAGTGTTTATCCACTATAAACACCTACACGTCTATACGAGTCTCCCCAGACTCATGGTTCATTGGGATAAACATCGAACCAAGTCTCGATATACGACATGTACTGGTCTCAACAGATTTGACTAACTGACCTGTGTTAGTAAATCTTGACCAGGAACAATATTTGATAATATACATTTAGCAGTGACTCTTCCCAATGTCAATTACAAACTACCTTTGTAACTGTGTACTGCAATATATATTATCTGGCCTTTGTCTAATATATACATATCACTAAACCACATTTAGTTTCAATCTAATCGTAATCAGATCGAATACGTATATAAAAACAAGAGGTGCAACCATAAATAAGTAATATTATGAAAAAAAGGAATTGATCGTATTCATGAATAAGACATAAATACGATGTGGATTGGCGCTCTGAGCACCAACCCCAATAATTTCTCCCACTTGCTCTTGTGCCAATCCACTGTATCATATACACATCTCAATGTGTATCGTATACACATAGCCCTCAAAAGCTCACCTAGCACTTAAGAGGTAAACAACAAGAAGTAAGTCCGCTATGACTTAATGAGTTTGTCAAACAAACCCAATCGTTTCCCATAGCCAGCATCTTTCATATTTTGTAGAATCTAAATTATACATTAATATGAATCAGACGCTACATCAATATTGTGCCACAGCTACTGAGTTGTCCGGGTATTCAGGAATCAAATCCAAAATACTATGCGGACAACCGGAAGCACAACACCAATATAAAACTTCTAATTTATAAGGTCACTGTGCAACTTCATAAGTCAATACTTCATACGTTGCATCTAATTCTACTGACAAAGTAGAATCCTCTGTGACACTCTCACTGCATCTACTCTGACTCTTTATGACGTAGACTGTCTAACGTCATAATTAGTCTCAAAACTAATATGACCCTAATGGTTGCAGACTATTTTCTCCTTGAATTAGAAACTCGTTCTTAATCACAAAGATCGTGTTTCAAGATCCATCCTATGGTCTATAGGGTATCAAAATAACTCGTAACAATTACGATTAAATCGATATCTTTAATTGCACATAATAAAGTATTCATTATGTCATCATCAAATGATACATAATATTGATTAGACATTCTAATCAATATTTCTTTCGAAAAAAGGAATCATCATTTACGAAAGATGAATACAATATACAAGACACACATTAACTGTCAAACAGTTATACTAACTGTCATACAGATAGCTTTGTTGTGTCTTTTATTAGATCATATCTAATGCACGACTAATATGAGTATCTCACAAGTCTCTTAGTCTTATATCTTATATATAAAACTTTTTATCGTATATAACAGAGACTACTCCCACTGCTTTCAAGGAGTAAAGAAGACTTAGGTAAATATTTTACCTCACAAACATCTTATTATTACCATAATAATGATAATGTCGTTATGATATAAAACACTAGAAAGTAATTTGTACGCTCACACTAACCCTTTTATCAAAAATGTACTCTCGATAATTTGACAAGATCAGACAATCTAATGATATAAAAAACAGATAACACAGATTTCCGGAAGACTTATCCGAGTCTACAATAGGCTCTATAAGCAAGCACACTAAACTGCGATCTCATCAGAACACAAACTCTAGGGCCATTCCAGAATGAACTTTTCAAACAAAGAAATCACAACTGATCTCTTATCAGAAGAAGTCATTCAAAAACGTCACTTTGTAAACTTTAGCTAAAATACACAATTTAATATTAACAATAACCAACATATCTTAAATTGTTCAATCAGTGCGACTAGAGATAAGTTTCCTTAGAATCTACAATAGATTGCGGAGTGTAAACTTTCTCACTGTCATACTGTAAAGGTCAAACCTTTAATTAGCTCACTTAGCTTTTACTGCACAAACCATTTGCACATTTTATGAACTATTCATAATGAAAGCTTAATCAAGTTCAAAACTTGATCGTAGTAAGCTATAAACAATCTTAGATCTGTGGTTCAATGGTAATTTCCAAAATCGATATTAAATATCGCTCCCACTTTAAGTTATAGGATAATTTTCTTCGATAAGAAAACAATAGAACCATTAAGTATCAAATACTCGTAAATGATTCTAACATCCTATTAGACTTATACGGAAGATGACTAAAGGTCGTTTCATCTTATTAATTACGTAGTTCCAATTATAGTTTATCACTCTCACATTTGACTTCAATAAGTCAAGTCTTTTCTACAATAGTTAACATCCAATGTTACACACTAAGTAATAAAACGATTTTATTACTTAGGATCGTAGGAAAGATATTCTATCAAATAGAATACAATATTATATTAAACAGAATAAACGATAAACTTTTACTTATACCTCCGAGGTGTAAGTAATTTTCATTATATAACTATTATATAAAAGAAAGATTCAAATCTCAAACTTTTCAAGAATCATATTTTCTACCTATACATATCATATATGTAACTGTAGAAATTAATGGAACCTAAATTAAGAAGATGAACTAGTGTTACTGGAGCATATCCCCAAGAGTGTTGAAACTAATTCGGTAATATTCAATATCAAACGAATCAAATCATATAAGATTCGACTGCTCCCACTTACTCAATTTTATCAAGATGGAATCGTGGAAGAATAATATTGAACAAGAATCATATTCATTGAATAACTTTAGAACTAATTGCTTTAAATTCATACGTTTGATCGTATCAAAGATCTTTGAACAGTTCAAAAACTTGTTATGAATTTTAATGATAGAGTTCTCAAAATCTTCAGATTGAATATCTTTGAACCAGTCAAAAATGTTCAATCTGCGTTTCATCAAAACAGATTGAATGTTCTTGATCATTTCAAGACGTTCAATATGTGTTCTTTCAGAAAACACGTAACTAAGTTACGACAATTCATCAACTAAGTTACGAAATAAAGAAAACTACCTTAAGCAATTATTATTTATTAAACTGCATACATCCAATGTATCAGTTAAATAAATCTGGTGGTCCAATGACAATTCTTGGTTAAACGAGATCTTAGTCACCTTTCTGAATATAATATTTATTAAATGGATAAGGATGTGTGGTGTGATCTCGTATCAAATCATCCTTTACCATACGTGTAACATCCCAGGTTATTTTAGCATTATTGCGTAAATTTAATTTTCCGCTTGAGAGACCGCGACCGAACGCGGGGTCAATTTTTATTATATAAAATGGGAATCTATTTCCTATAGATAAGTTGTAGAATAATCTAGAGTTAACTTGAGGGTTAGATTGTAATTTATTAACTAGAATAAATAATTCTAGATATTTCCAACACAAACACATGTGCATTATATTACTTACACACACGTGTACTATATATATATATATATTTATTAAACACAAAAAAAATATTTATTACACACACACCCATTTTAACACACGGAATACAGAGAGAAAAAAAAGAATAAGAATCGAGAGAGTTGGAGAGAGAGCTCGAGGGAGAAGAACGAGAGAAAATAAAGAGAAGAGAGAGAGGCAAGCCTGAGAGAGATGGAGGTTGAGAAAGAAAATAGAAAGAGAGAAGCCGACGGCTTCAAATAGGGATTCACTGGATTTCGGTGAGCTCCGACATGGTGCTGCAGCGAGGATCGATTCGTCTGGACATGGTGCAGGTGCTGGTGGTCGTTGTTCATTATATGGTGGCTCGTGGTGGTGCAGCAAGGCCGAGATCCGACGGGTTCACTGTAGCATTTTGGGATTTTTCATTCTTCACATGAATCATGCTATTATCTGTAATTTTTGGGTTATGTCATGAAGATTAGTAAGTCTCTAAACTTGAATTCAGCATGATTGATATTTAATTTTAAAAAAAAAATTAAATTAAAATTAGGGTAAACAAAATTGTGCATGATGAAATAAGGGAAATGGGTTATGTCGTGTGTGGATATAGTGGTGAATATGAGTAATTATGTGATATATGATGGTAAATGAGGATGATGATTGTTGTGCCGTGAGTTGCCAAGGATGGATATTATGAGGGAATGTGATTTAAGCATGTGTGCATGTAGTTGATATACTTTGACCATCAAATCATAATTTTTGTTTTTGTTTTTGTAATTTATAATACTCATTGTTTGGCTATTGGGAAAATTTAGGAAGCAAGAGTGAAGATTGAAAGAATATAGAACTTTACTCTTCACAGACTGTATACTATTACTAGATGCAGTACTTTTAGATATATTCATAACTGTTGTGCTTCTACTTAATTTTGAGAACGAAACAGGTAAGATGTTTAGTGTAGGCTATTGTCTATTAACTACTCACCCGTGTTTGCTTGATTTCCAGTCATTTCATTTCATCACAGATGTACGCTTGACATTTAGAAAGCCAACTGTTCCTTGTTTTCGTAGTTCTAAATTGGAAAACCTCATTGAAATGGAGCCAAATAGTTATTGGATTCCAAATAATTGATATTTCATTCTTGTAAGGCACAATATTAATTTAGCGAAGTAAAGAGATTATATGTATAATGAATGAGACGTATAGGTAAAGGTATGTATCTATATAATAGTTAATGATATGGTTTTTTGTATGTGTATTAACTTGAAGTTTACCTTGATGTTAGAACTAGAAGTTAAGAATTGAGTTTATAAGTTTGCTTAGTAATGAAGAATGCAAATATGTATAGAGCATGTCATGAGATCATTAATTAGTATGAATAGTCCGCAGATGCATGTTTCTTTTTATTTATTTAGTGGTAGAACCTATTAGTTTGAGTATGAACGAATGATATCATATGTATAAAATGCATATTAGATTATAAGTATTTATATAGTACTGACAAATTATAATGAGCTTGAGTATATAAGATGTATGTAAAGTAAATTGATGACAATATAATTATATAGATCGTAAGAGAATTAAAAACAAAAGTATATAGAGAATAGCATTTATATGTCATTAAGTTATAGATATGCATGGATATATACATGTACATATATGACAACTTAAAGAAAAAGTTTAGAAAGCATATTAACGGTAGCGTGGAGAAATGTATATTCATATTTGTGCATTATGATTTCCATAAATTGAGTTCAAGATAAGAATGTTTTTGAAAGAAAATGTTTTCAGAAAACATTTGATACAGTTTCAAAATCTTTAAAGCATGGTTTTACGTTTTTCGGGGCATGAGGGAAAAACTCACCCCAGTATGTAACTTGAGATTCAGTTGGAATTGACGGATACTATGGAATTGACGGATTCGGAGACATGTGCACATGTTGAGGACTGAGGGGACGCTCTCAGATCCTCCAGATGGGCTAGGAGGATGGCGAGATATCACGCCCCTAGACCCCCAGATTATGAGACAGTTGTGGCATGCTTTGGGGACGGCGAGACGTAGCGCCCCAAAGTCATGGTTTTGCACTTCTGCCTCCAGATCGGCGTGCGAGGGGACGGACGATACGTAACGCCCTCATACGTCCAGTTTTTCAGACAGAGACACAGAACTCAGAGAAAGTTTTCAGTTTTCAGATACAGATTTCAGTTTTCAGAAATATAGATTTCTGATAAAGACTTCAGTTGTCAGAAACAGTTTTCAGATGAGCAGTTTTTAAAAACAGTTTTTAGAAAATATTATTTCAGAAAGACAGATTTCCTAAAGTAGTTTCAAGAAAACAGTTTTTCAGAAAAGATTTTCCAAACGCATTTTATAAAAGCATAACATGTTAAGGCAGAACTTAGTTTACAAATCATGCATATAAATCATACATTTTAGGAATCATTTGAGTTATATATAGCTGATATTAATACATGATAGCATTATTACATTTATATGCATAAATGATTGATATTGATATGAATTGTATGTTTGTATAGGAGAATCTTTCATGATGGTAGTACATGACAGTATGATTACATATATATATATGGATACATGAGTGTCATTAATGTATTGAATGTTTGAATAGAAAGAATGTTTTATAATAACCGATTTGATGATATTTCAAGAAAATAAAAGAAAGATAGTTATTATAAATATCTCACCCAGATTAGCTTTGAGTGTACAAAAGATAAAGAGAAATTAGAGTAGCGTAGCGGAAGCATGATGAGTTTTGATATAAAAATTGGTAATATAAAATCTTGATGTATGTTATGAATGTTTGAAAGTGTAAACAAGAATCATGATTTAAAGTATGTATGTGAACAGATAATAAACATCAGTAATAAAGATTGTGTTTGCTAAATGGTTAGTCGCTAGATAATTAATTCAGACTTATATATATATTTGCATGGTCAAATAGACAGCCCAAGTAAATACAGAAACTGGATTCAGACGTTGCATGTGTTTGATGCTCAAGGAATGAGCATAGTTACTTACTGAGTCTTATGACTCACATTACTACAGTGTTTGAGTTTTACAGGTTGGTGACCTGATCGGTCGATCACAGACACCAAAGCTTGAGAAGCCGGATAGCAGCGTTGCAGTCAGCCAGTCACCAGGTCTTGGGAGTATAAGAGTCAAGTTGTTTATGAGTTTATTTGTAAAGTAATTTAGTTGTTTATAAGTTTAGTTGTATAAGTTTAAAGTCTGTAAAAGTTTTTGTTTATACGTATTTTTGGGCACGGAGCCCAGTGGTATTATGTCTTGAGTTTATTGATTTGGTGTATATTATTAGTGTCGGGCCCAATAAGTTGTTTAGAGGAGCTGGACTTGATCCAGGTTGCTCGTTTTTTGCAGAGGTCATGCCGAAATTTCGTCAAAGTCAAAGGCTTATGGAGTCAGGATTAGCCTGTCTCCTGCCGGTAGCATCTTGGCTTAGGCGGGATGTTACAATACGGAATAAGCATCTAATGCTTAAATGATTAAACTCATAAAACACCGTTCTTAATTATTTATTTTACCGAATAATTTTTCTTAATGTTTATCTTTACTTCAATGACACTACTAGTTATATTTAAAATATATAACAATTGTTTATAAAGAACAAGTAACTATCCAATTGTCACAAGTTCTGATATCAAATATCAAAACAATCGTTAACTAATATTTTAAATAACTAAACGAGAGAACTGGTATCCAATACCTATAGTTGTCGTATTGTGAAAATCGATATTTTCTATACACATCTCCTTTCTTAAGCTTTACTGTTTGCGTTCAATTATCCACAACAATTGTAAATGATTGATTAGCAAACGGTTTCAGACACGTGACTTCTAGAAGTCGCTAAAGTCAAGGAACGTCATTATAAGATAAGCAAACACCTAATTGGGCTTTCTTAATGCTAGTCAAGAATCTCGAGACATGAACTTATTCGTGTCAATTCTTACTGCACAAGAAACTATTATCTCTAAAGTATTATATCTTAAAAGGGATATCTATCTAGATTATCTATCATGACTTAGAAACTAAGTCATTAACCATCTTGATTTTTCAAGAAAATCAGAACAACAGTTCCCGATGGTTTAGACCAATCTAATAATATCCTAGTCTAATTGTATCTAGAACCTATTTTAGAATAACTGCAACCAAGAGTCAAGTCAGATAACATATTAAAATATGTGTGCAGTGAATAAAAGTTCATTTATATATAAACAATAAAATAAGGAAAACAAACAATCGGCAATTTCTATAATAATACACACGGCCTAAGTTATGGAATTTTTTAAACTTAGCAGTGCCTCCCATTATTTTACGTAATACCGTAATCCCCAACGGAAAAAAGAGAATTCAATAATTAAATCGAATTCCATAATGTGATGTGGACCCCATGAATATATTTCGACTCACAGCAGAGGCACGGTCTCGCCTACGTATATTCACAGGTAGACAAATCATTGTCAATCACACTCGTTATGACTCCTGGGTTTCCGGTCCTGGTCATTTCTCGTTGTGACTGCTAAGGCAGGCCCACAAGGAGACGTACCAAAGTTAAACTCATCAATGATAAACTCAAGCTACTTGCGTAATCCTGACAGCTAGGGCACGTTCAGGATTCCGCTTTCGCTTGAATTTATCTAGTATCTTATATACATGCGGCATAAATAAATCTCTATAGGCTACACCCTCACAGTAGAGGCACGGTCTCGGATGTAGTCACAGAAAAATATTCATAAACCGTATTGACAAGACGGACCATGTAATATGCATCAAATACATAAATTACATAAAACCTTATTATTTAGGGATTTTCCTTAAAAGATTCTTTTAAATTATTTAATCAAATTAAATAAATACATGCATGCACCAAGTAAAGAATAAATTAAACATTGAATTTAAAAGGCATAATCATATCAAGGGGCCAAGAATCAGACTTGCTCTCATACCATTTTGTAGAGGTTTTAAGGGGGAATATTGGTAACGCAGCAGAATAGCGGAAAATCAAAATTTTCCGATTTCAATACTTTTTCTCGGATAAATAAATAAACTTATTTATTTAATTATCCAATTATCAAATTCTGAAAAATTACACAAGAAATCATATTTCTTGGTAATTACCGAATTACCCCATAACTTTGTAAATTGATAATTTTAGTCCAAAAATTATCAAATATTATTTTGAATGATTCTAAATCATTTCTAAAATGTTTTTCAACACATCTAATGCATCAAAATCAGATTTCACACAAATCCCCAATTTTTGAGCTAATTGCCGTGAACCCCCAAAATTTTCAATTAATTACAGTTTGGTCCCTTTTGTTCAAAACAAGCCAAGATCAAATCCAATCAACCTAAAATTACATGCATCATATTCATACCATAATACATCACATATATGAAAAGCCCCAAATTTGGAGTGGGTTATGAACCCTAATTTTTCAATTTCATCAAATTGAGCAATTTTACCAAATCTTTAAAATCCAACACTTAAATTCAATCAATACTTCACCAATCTAGCCTCACCACTTTGCAACAACTCTAGAACAATTCTAGGTCACCAAGGAGTGGCTTACCAACTCTAGAATGGCAACTTGATTCTCCCAAAATCAAAAGTAAAGCTTTGAAACTATTTCAAGCATCAATCTTTCATCAAAGTTCACAACCAAAATAAACACAAACTATAAGAAGAGAGGCAACACCAAAGCAACACAAAATGATGCTAAGCATGTTAGAAACAATTTTCATGTTGAAGACTTTGAAGAAAAACTTACAAAACATGATTTTTCCAAGCTTTTTTCTTTAGGCCTTCAAGCTTTTCTCTCTACTTCTTTTGTGTTATTTTAGTGTCAAATGAACTTGTTAAAACCCTAAAATGAAATGAAACAATATATACTTCACCAAAATTAGCCCTTGGCCGAAATTGTATAGAAAAAAAAAATATCTACATATTTTTACTTTGTTTCATTTAATTTACAACTTGTTAACTTGTTTTCTAAATCATTACACTTTAATGAATTATTCAACCAAGTCAACAATTGCAACTTAAAAAATATAACAATTATATTTAATTAAGGGCATGGCCGAAAATTAATGAAAATAAAGGAAAATTGATATTTCAATTTTAAACAATTTAAAATAAATATCCAAGGAAGTCAAATCCAATTTGACAACATTTTCCTTTAATGTAAAGTCAAACATTTACACTTATAATCATTTCTTAACTTTATCATTTGGTGAGATATTTATATTTTAATTATATTAATCATTTAACAATTAAATAATTAAATAATTAATTAAATACAAATATCTCAAATATATGTATTATATTTACTTTAAATATCTCAAATACATATATTAATGATATATGTCAAATACCTTTATTTGACAATTTATTAATGTGTATTTAATAATATCATATATTAAATACAAATACACATTAATTAGGAAATGACGGTTCGGCCCGTTTGTATGTATCTTTCGTTTAACGTTTAAACGATTTATAAATAATCACCATTATTCATAAAAGTTGCCCTAGTGCTCTACGAATATATTTCATTTGTGAGACTCTAGATTCATGTATATCCGTCACAAAATCAAATTTCGTGTCCATAATTTACCCATAAATTATGACGACCACAGATAAACTAGCTGAATCATACAGGTCGAGATCATTGCATACGTATAATCCCTCCGTCACAGATATCCGGATAATACCAGAGATATAGATGTAAACGTCAAATCTCTATAGGTATTATCCCGTCGATGTATCTATTAGCAATCTCTAAATAACATTCGGAACTCACTTCCGAAGTATACTATGGCCACAGATTTAACAGACTGCTAATCATATATGGACTACCTATGCTCTGTACACGGAACTGATGGATCATATCTTGATACACACAGGATATCCTGAGGATCGGTCCACACCCAAAGAACAGACGGAGGTCTGATCTAAATAGATCGGGGATGTGACTGCCATCTAAGTGTGGAGGATGTCTCATATATCCACCGTGGTATCTCAAGTCGAAGGACCACTATGCTACTCAACCCGAGAAGATTCTTATTGATGTTGGTGTACCATCCATTAAGAATCTTCGGTGAGTCTTTCAGTGTTTATCCACTATAAACACCTACACGTCTATACGAGTCTCCCCAGACTCATGGTTCATTAGGATAAACCATCAGACCAAGTCTCGATATACGACATGTACTGGTCTCAACGGATTTGACTAACCGACCCGTGTTAGTAAATCTTGACCAGGAAAAATATTTGATAATATTTTTTAGCAGTGACATTTCTCAATGTCAATTACAAACTACCTTTGTAACTGTGTACTGCAATATATATTATCGGGCCTTTTTCTAATATATACATATCACTAACCACATTTAGTTTCAATCTAATCGTAATCAGATCAAATACGTATATAAAAACAAGAGGTGCAACCATAAATAAGTAATATTATGGAAAAAAGAATTGATCGTATTCATGAATCAGACATAAATACGATACGGATTGGCGCTCTGAGCACCAACCCCAACATATATATGGATCAGAATAATATAAAGTGAAGATTTGTCGCATTGGAAGACGCATCGTCTCAAAGAAATTAGTTACACAATTTTTACTATACGCGTAAAGTTTGCGGTTTCGGTCACGGAAATAGTAAATGATCTCCGATTGAGTTGATTCTTCGACCATCGGAATCTTTATTCTGAGACGAACAACTTCCGCGTTGAACATTTTTCGAAAATCATATCAGAAGGGCTTCAAAATTGCAGATTTCGAAATTACCCTTATAAGTGGGGCCATTTTGGTAATTTCGGATGAATGATATTTTGTATTATTGTTTCACATTACAAAAAAAGAAAAAAATACAAAAAAATGAAATATGAAGAAGAAACCAGAGAGGAATAGACGCAGGAGAGAGAGGAGGAGAGGCGAGCTTCGCCAGTGGCCTCCGGCCAGCTTCACGCCGGCGGACAACCGGCATCTGAAGCGTCCGGCCACGGCCCATCTTCTGGTGGCCGGCGCCGTCACAGGGGATGCCAGAATCGGCGAGATGGTTTTCAAAATTGTGGCTCATCGGTTCGTTTCACGGCCCGAGCCACCCGCCAAATCGAAGCCCTCGACAAGTACTACGAGATGGTGGTGATGATTTCTCCGATTCATGCCCGAAATCATGCGAAACGAGGAGGAAAGTCATGCATGAAAAGTAACCCAACGTGAACAGTAGCTCCGATTGGAATTTCGTTGATTCCAGCGCATTCGTGTGATCGTTTGGAGTCTGTATATGGCCTCGAAATCTTGGTAAGAGCTCTCGGTAAAAACTCGTTAATTTCAAGTTTTCCGCTAAATATTCGAATGTTTCCAGTAACTTCGTAGAGTAGCGTAGTGATATAATTTGAGTTGTTTGAGCTTTAGTATGTTGAATATGTGCTTGTCATAGAATTCGAGTGAGAACGGATTAGATTTGATCCATCCAGTTGATAAAGTGGGTTTCCGGTGTAACCGGATTTCTCGCTCGACTAAGCGTTGATGACCGTAATTATAGATATGATAAAAATATGATATTACAAGAGTAATTGAGTAATTCTGGATAAGTTCTGAAGGTCCAAGATCCTTCCGCAGCCTTTGCGGAAATGTTTCCGCAAGATTTACCGTGAACGCGTAAAATGAGAATCTAAGCTATCTAGTTAGTGTAGAATATATATAAGGATATATTAGAGTAATGAAGTTTGAACCGTAGAATCGGAGAAGATTCGTGTATTCCGGGAGGGTCCAGAAGTTTATTATAGGTGAGTTGGAAGTTTCGCAATAGCGGTTCTGATCATGTTTTATTATTTGTTTTGACAGATCGGATCAAGATTATGAGTGTTCGCCTAGCCAGGTAAGTAATCCATGTGATGATTACTTGTGACGTGTTATGTTTGAATTTAGATAATAAAGCAATTTTATAAGTATATGTATAACCATAAAATGAGAAGTATATATATATATATATATATATATATATGTGTATGATGAGCGGAAAATATATCAATATTTACCGCCCGTTTTACTTAATATTTTGTTTAGTTTCTCGGGTTTGATGAACGTTTTGATGTGTTTTAGTTTATTTTGCAGATAAAATAATATTGGGACTTAATGAAATCATTTAGGACGAAATATGGGTCAAATAACGGCAATTATTGGACTTGATATTTTAATTTTGGAGATTGGAAACTTGAAAGGGCGTTTTGACGAAGTGCAGTTTTGGAAATTCCAGTTTTGCGCATCTGTCGTATTTTGGGCATAACTTTTTACTCAGTTATCAGATTGAGCTTATTCAAGTTCCTGATTAAAGAAGACTAAAATATCTACAACTTTGAAAGAGAAAATATTTTCAAATTCTGATGATGTCATGACGGAAATTGATGAACCATCCAGAAGTGTGTGGAGTGTAATTATTAAAAGTCATTATCAATCATTTTCATCAGAAGAAAAATTAATTAATAAATAATTATTAAAAATTATCAAATCACCACCCAACAAGATAAGCAATTAGTGGAGCAATTATGGATTTGGTGGAGTAATTAGTGGAGAAATTAATAATGGATTTGGTGGAGAATTTGATTGATGATTTTGGTGGCAAAATTTTGCCTATAAATACCAAGCCATTTCATTTGTAAAATTCATACTTTCTTCTTTGAAATTCTTAATGAATAAATAAGAAGATTGTATCTAGTTTATTTATTTTTAGTTTTCAGTAATTAATTTTCAGTTTCGCACTTTCTTTTCTTTACTTTTCAGTTTTTACTTTCCGCATTTACTTTTACGCACAACACTTTCTTTTCTTTACTTTTCAGTTTTTATTTTTCAAGCAATGAGGAGGTAATTCCCCCTTGCTGGGGTGAAATGTAAAGCTTTTATTATTACTATTTAGATTCCCCCTTGCTGGGGTGAAATGTAAAGCTTTTATTATTACTATTTAGATTAATCTCCCTTAATTATAATATATAAACTATTTAAAACCTGACTTAATGAGGATACCGCTATATTGGCCGGTTGGTAATTAATTATAAATTGGTTTTAACCTGACTTAATATGGATACCGCCTGGTTGGTCGGTTGGTAATTAATTATTAATTTGACTTAATCAGGATACCGCCTATATGGCTGGTTGGTAATTATCACGCAAAGTTAATATATTATATTAAGGGAGATATCTAAAATAGTAGTAATAAAAGTTGATCCTGTAACCCCAGCATTCTCTTTTATTATACTTTTACTTTATTTAATTTCAACAATTTACTTTCAGTAATTTATTTTTCAGCAATTTACTTTTCAGTATTTAATTTCAGCAATTTACTTTATGTCTTTTATTTTATTTAAGTTTTTACTACCCTTAAATATGTGTCATAACTAAGCCAGTTATCTGGGGTTGTGATGAATTTCAATATCACTGTTTTATAAGGGTTAGATTATAGGTTGGGTAATTTAAAGATTTATTTATTGAGTCTTAATCTTAATGCTTTTTATTAACTGACCATTAATAAAATTGATTAGGTAAACTTAAAATGAACTAGACATAGGGATTTTAAGTTTAAGACCTTAGACTTAATAGCCCACGATCTTCCTTGAGGATATATACCTGTCGGGCGGGGGTAGCCATAATTGGAACTTTAACTTAATGAATCCAGATAAATTGGTTGACATAGACATATGGTTCAATTGGGTTAAACTGGGTATTTTTGTCTGACCATCGACAGAGGCTTACACATAATTTAGTGTTCCAGGTTAATAAATCAATATATTACCCAACTTTAAGATAACCACTTCATCTTTAAAATGATATTGGAAGAAATCACAACCCTAGATAGTTTTTAATATTGAATTTTCTTAAAACATATTTTCGACAATTTTATTTACTTGCTTTTAAATTTAGAATCGTCACCATTTCAAATCAATCAATCAAACAATCTGTTAGATACTAGTAATCATTTGACCTCATAAAATTAATAGTTTTGATACTAGTAATCATTTGACCTCATAAAATTTAGAATCGTCACCATTTCAAATCAATCAATCAAACAATCTGTTAGATACTAGTAATCATTTGACCTCATAAAATTAATAGTTTTGATATTAAGTCCTCGTGGGATCGATATTTTTATACTACTTGAACGATACGTGCGCTTGCATTATACGTGTGTGTTTATGCCGGTCAAGTTTTTTGCGCCGTTGCCGGGGACTTATTTATCTTTTACTATTAGTTTAGGGGTTAGATACATTTACTTGTATCTAATTTTCTTTTTACTTATTGTTTTTGTTTTCTTGTGTTTCATTCAGGTTCTCAGAAACTTCATGAGACGAACCAGAAGCTTTGAACTCCGACCGCTTGACCATAAATTGAAAGAACCATCAGACAGTTGAGAAGGGAAAGGCGAGAAGGCCAAGAAGCTTTAGTCAACATGGAACCTGAACCTTTGATCGTTGCACCACCAATTCCCATTCGAGACAGAACCATTCCGGTGGTTGACAGACTCATTTCCTGTATTGTACTTCCTCACTTACCAGCAAATGCGTGTGACATCAAAACATGCATTCAGATTCATCAGCAGTCAGTTCAATTCGGGGGGAATGCAACTGAAGATCCTAATTCCCACATCAGCAACTTCCTTGAAGTTTGCGGCACTTTTAATTACAACCGAGAAGCGGAAGAAGCAATGAGACTGCGAGTTTTTCCATACTCCTTGAAGGACAGAGCTAAGCTTGGCTACATTCACTACCAGCAGGTTCCATCACAACTTGGAACACTTTAGCCACCAAATTTCTTGCAAAGTACTTTCCACCAGCCAGAACCGGAAAGCTGAGGAATGACATCACATCCTTTGTACAACAAGATTCAGAATCCCTCTGCGAAGCTTGGGAAAGGTACAAAGATTTGCTCCGGAAATATCCTCACCATGAGATTCCAAAATGGCTTCAAGTCCAACATTCTATAATGGACTTTCTGGAATAATGAGAACCACAATCGATGCTGCTGCTGGAGGAGCTTTGATGGTAAAAGGAGAAGATCAAGCCTGGGACCTAATCGAAGAAATGGCCAACAATAATTCTCTGTGGCCAACAGAAATGAGCATGATCCAAAGAATTGCAGGAATTTATGAAGTTGGAGCAAACACAGCAGTGAATACCAGGCTGGATCAGATATGCAAATGTCTAGAAACACTTAGCACGCAAGTTGTGAACATCGCTGGAACCACAAGTTCACCATATGGAGGAGCACCAGAACCAAAACAACATGAAGAAACGGTGAATTATGTCAGCAATTTCAACAGACAATGGAACAATCCATATTCCAACACCTACAATCCAGGGTGGAGGAATCATCCCAATTTATCATGGAGCAACAATTCAGGCCAACAGTAGAACTATCCACCACCTGAATTCCAACAACAGAACAAAAGCCAGGAGCAGGCAAATGAACCAGGAATAACAGAAGTGTTGACCCACTTGAAAATTAGAAGCAAACACGACTCTCAAGCAGTAAGATATGATGCTATGTTTCAATCCCAATCAGTATTAATTCAAAGTCAATCTGCTTCTATTAAGTACTGGAGAATCAAATGGGACAACTGGCAAATGCTCAGAGTTACAGACCACCAGGTACCCTTCCTAGCAACACTGAGCCAAATCCAAGAAACATGGGGAATGAGCAATGTCATGCCATCATGTTAAAAAGCGGTACTGAAATCAACAAAGATGTTGGAGTCAATTCAACTGCTGAGGAAGTTCCAAAAGAAACAAAGCAACAAATGGAGGAAAAAGAAGCAAAGGAAAAAGAACAGATCACTCCACCTCCACATTTTCCTCAACGTCTTCAGAAGAACAAATTGGACAAGCAGTTTTCTCGGTTCCTGGAATCTTCAAAAAGCTGCATATCAACATTCCATTTGCAGAAGCGTTGGAACAAATGCCCACCTATGCCAAATTCATGAAAGATATTCTTTCACGAAAATGGAGATTGGGAGATTACGAGACAGTAGCATTAACAGAAGAATGTAGTGCTATCATTCAGAGGAAACTTCCCCCGAAGTTGAAAGATCCTGGCAGTTTCACTGTTCCTTGCGTCATAGGAGAACATAACTTTGGTAAGGCTTTATGTGATTTAGGTGCTAGTGTTAACTTGATGCCTTTTTCTATTTTCAGGAAATTACAGATTGGAGAAACAATGCCAACTTCAGTCTCACTGCAACTTGCTGATAGAACGCTCGTATTTCCAAGAGGCGTAGTTGAGGATGTGCTGGTCAAGGTTGAAAAATTCATTTTCCCAGCAGATTTTATTGTCCTTGATATGGAGGAAGACGCAGACGTGCCAATCATCCTCGGGAGACCGTTCTTGGCTACAGATCGAACCATTATTGATGTACAAAAAGGAGAACTAACCATGAGGGTACATGACCAAGAAGTAACATTCAATGTTTTCAGGCCATGAATTTCCCAGATGATGAAAAGAATGAGGAATGTTTCAAACTCGATGTGATACACAGTACCATTCAGAACTCTGATGAAAGACAAAGTTCTACTGACAAACTTAAAACATGTCAATTGCCTGTGGAGCCTAAAGATAAAGCATCTTTTGCACTGAAAGAGCCAATTCTTGCTCTACAAGCAACAGAAGAGAAAAAGTTCCACCACCTCAACGAATTGGAGGAATTTCACAATCAGCATTTTGAAGATGCCAAATTGTACAAAGAAAATGGCAAGAAAAGACATGATGAGAAGTTAGTGCGCATACAACTGGAACCAGGGCAGAAGGTACTGTTAAACAAATCAAGATGGAAGAAGCTCTCGCAAATCTTCACAAGCAATTTCCTTCTCTCCCTCAAATTCTCTGATGAAAGTTTATAAAGCTCGCTTGGAACGGATGAGGTTATTGACAATCCATGGTATTCCTAATGATATTCGTTGGGTAATTGAAGCACGAGTCCGATTGGCAGGTGAGTCTTCTGACTCTTTTATTTCACATCTGCCTGGTTTTGGAAGAAGCACCTATGCAAAGAAACGTAGAGCTAAGAAAATGGGTGTTTGTTTCAAATGTGCACGATTTAATTGCAACACTCGTTGTCGTTCTTTAGGAATGGTGTCTGATAATCGCGAAGACAAAATTAACTTCATTAGGGATGGGTTGAGTAAGGAGTCTGTAGATGAAATATCTTCAACTCTTGAGACGCATCCCGGTGGATATGTTCATATAGCCATTCGAAAATTACATACACAATTTCAAAAAGAAAGACAACAGTTAAGTCTCGGGAATCTGACTCAAAAAGACCCTGTTTGCCAATTTATAAGAAAATTGGATGGGAAGCTTATCCCTGACGCATAGACGTCAATCAAACCGTTACTTTTCTTGTAAATATTATATCTCTTTGTCTTTTCCTAATAATTGTGATTTGTTTTGTTGTTTTCTTTTATTTTCTTCGACATGATCCAGACCTTTTTGACTAACACGATATTTTCGCTACTAATCGTCCTCTGGAAGATACTTGTGCTATTTTTACTCACCCTTTCAGGTACTATAAATTCAGCCCGTCATTGCACTTTTGAAGGCATCCTGATTTAAGAAAGAATACATAAAAAATGGAAGCTACTTCAAGAAGACGAGTTGAAAACATCTGTGTGTTTTTGCGTAGTAGTGTTGGTACTAAACCACAATACATAGAAGCAGCACAGGAATTGGGTCGAGTATTAGCTGCAAGGAATATGCACTTAATATATGGCGGAGGTAATCTTGGATTAATGGGGATCGTTTCAAAGGCCGTACAGGAAGGAGGCAGTCATGTTTTGGAATCATCCCAAAACCCTTGGCAGAGGCAAATCTTATTGGATCATCAAACGGAGAGGAACTGATCGTGCCAGGTATGTCTGAACGACTGGTAGAAATGATTAACCGTGCTGATGCTTTTATCGCTTTGCCAGGTGGCTTGGGCACATTGGAGGAAATTTTTATAGTTCTATCTTGGGCGAACCTGAACATACACCAGAAACCGCTTGGACTGCTTAATGTTGATGGATTTTATGATTTTCTTTGTGTGTTTCTTGATGATGCTCGGAGAAATGGGTTCGTGTCGAAACCTATGAAAGAACTCCTCTTTACTGTCAGAACTGCTCCAGATCTAATAGACCAACTCATAGCCTATGAACCACAAGTTGACCCTATCGTTTCAAAGATAAATTGGTCTGGGGACGATCGTGGTAAGAGGCGTCGGGTTAATCTGGATCTTAACCTTTAATTTCCTGTAGAATTTCGGCTAACCATGTATTATCTTCTAAACTCTTCTTCTACTGTTTAAGACATTGGGGACAATGTCTCATTTAGGTTTGGGGGAGGGAATTAGTTGATCAGTACCTTGTTTTTTTTTAGTTTGTGTGTTATTTTTATTTTTAGTCCAAAATTTTTCGAAAATTACAAAAAAAAAAATTGGAAAATTTTCAAAAATTACAAAAATTTTTTTGTTTTTTGACTAAAAGGTGAAATTGGTAAGAGGTAGCTGAGTAAGGAGTTTCCACTCTTGAGACGTATCTCAACCTATTTCGAAACAAGTTAGTTTTTATTTATTTCATTTTGAATTATTTAATTTGTGAATTCTCCTTAAAACTGACTAAAAGGAATCTTCATATACTCAGTTGACAGATATTATCAACATATATAGTAACATACAGTCGTGAGCTAAAATTGAAAAGTTTGTAATATTCAGTGCTCTAGTTTAATTGGAGGAAGCATCTCAAAAAAGTGATGGAGTAAAAAAAAAAAAAATGTCCGAGATCCGGTTATTAAGTCTGTAAGGGTGTTTTAACACCTAGTGCCCTAAAACCAACTGGTTTGGGAGTTACTGACCCAAAGCTCGCTACATGGATCAAAGATGCTGCAAAAATATATATATCTGAAGTCTGAGTAATTAAGTCCGTAGGGGTGTCTTAACACCTGGTGCCCTAAAGCCAACTGGTTTGGGAGCCACCGACCCAACACTCGTTACATAGATGGAAGATATTGTATATAAATAAAAATAGAGAAAAATCAAAGAAAAAATCAGAAAAATGAGAAAAATTATTCCATTGCTGCAAAAAGGTGTGAATTCTGATAAAACTTTAGGACAAAAATATTCTCTCTTATCAACTGCACTTATGACTGTTGTGGGCAAAAATGAGTTGATTAATATTTTGTTGGCTGTGTATATGGAGAATGGTAAAAATAATCGGAGAATTTACTTATTCGGTAATTTAGAATGAAACAAAACAACTAGTAACTTGTGGAAGTAGAAGTTTCACCTGATTAGTCACTAACATCTTTATTCTCTTTTCGCTTGTCTTTTTGCTTTTGTGTGCATTAGTTTCACTACCTTTTTACTTTTATAAAATGTTTGTGGGTATCATTGCTGTAAACCCTCACGAGACTACAACTCGTCCAGTAGGGACACCTAGGGGTTTAAAGGCTTGTTGCATACACGCTAAATGCAACCGTGATCCCTACAAAAGTGGCTTAGTTTAATTTTATTTTTATTTTGTTGTTTTGCTCGAGGACTAACAAAATGTTAGGTTTGGGGGTGTGATGAGCGGAAAATATATCAATATTTACCGCCCGTTTTACTTAATATTTTGTTTAGTTTCTCGGGTTTGATGAACGTTTTGATGTGTTTTAGTTTATTTTGCAGATAAAATAATATTGGGACTTAATGAAATCATTTAGACGAAATATGGGTCAAATAAGGGCAATTATTGGACTTGATATTTTAATTTTGGAGATTGGAAACTTGAAAGGGCGTTTTGACGAAGTGCAGTTTTGGAAATTCCAGTTTTACGCATCTGTCGTATTTTGGGCATAACTTTTTACTCAGTTATCGGATTGAGATGATTCAAGTTCCAGATTAAAGAAAACTCAAATATCTACAACTTTTAAAGAGAAAATATTTTCCAATTCTGATGATTTCATGACCGAAATTGATGAACCATCCAGAAGTGTTTGGAGTGTAATTATTAAAAGTCATTATCAATCATTTTCAAAGAAAAATATTAATTAATAAATAATTAATAAAAATTATCAAATCACCACCCAACAAGATAAGCAATTAGTGGAGCAATTATGGATTTGGTGGAGTAATTAGTGGAGAAATTAATAATGGATTTGGTGGAGAATTTGATTGATGATTTGATGGTGGCAAAATTTTGCCTATAAATACCAAGCCATTTCATTTGTAAAATTCATACTTTCTTCTTTGAAATTCTTAATGAATAAATAAGAAGATTGTATCTAGTTTATTTATTTTTAGTTTTCAGTAATTAATTTTCAGTTTCGCACTTTCTTTTCTTTACTTTTCAGTTTTTACTTTCCGCAATTTACTTTTACGCACAACACTTTCTTGTCTTTACTCTTCAGTTTTTATTTTTCAAGCAATGAGGAGGTAATTCCCCCTTGCTGGGGTGAAAGGTAAAGCTTTTATTATTACTATTTAGATTAATCTCCCTTAATTATAATATATAAACTATTTAAAACCTGACTTAATGAGGATACCGCTATATTGGTCGGTTGGTAATTAATTATAAATTGGTTTTAACCTGACTTAATATGGATACCGCCTGGTTGGTCGGTTGGTAACTAATTATTAATTTGACTTAATCAGGATACCGCCTATATGGCTGGTTGGTAATTATCACGCAAAGTTAATATATTATATTAAGGGAGATATCTAAAATAGTAGTAATAAAAGTTGATCCTGTAACCCCAACATTCTCTTTTATTATACTTTTACTTTATTTAATTTCAACAATTTACTTTCAGTAATTTATTTTTCAGCAATTTACTTTTCAGTATTTAATTTTCAGCAATTTACTTTATGTCTTTTATTTTATTTAAGTTTTTACTACCCGTAAATATGTGTCGTAACTAAGCCAGTTATCTGGGGTTGTGATGAATTTCAATATCACTGTTTTATAAGGTTTAGATTATAGGTTGGGTAATTTAAAGATTTATTTATTGAGTCTTAATCTTAATGCTTTTTATTAACTGGCCATTAATAAAATTGATTAGGTAAACTTTAAATGAACTAGACATAGGGATTTTAAGTTTAGACCTTAGACTCAATAGCCCACGATCTTCCTTGAGGATAGATAACCCTTTAATAGATTTCCTTACAGGATAGGAATATACCTGTCGGGCGGGGGTAGCCATAATTGGAACTTAAACTTAATGAATCCAGATAAATTGGTTGACATAGACATATGGTTCAATTGGGTTAAACTGGGTATTTGTGTCTGACCATCGACATAGGCTTACACATAATTTAGTGTTCCAGGTTAATAAATCAATATATTACCCAACTTTAAGATAACTACTTCATCTTTAAAATGATATTGGAAGAAATCACAACCCTAGATAGTTTTTAATATTGAATTTTCTTAAAACATATTTTCGACAATTTTATTTACTTACTTTTAAATTTAGAATCGTCACCATTTCAAATCAATCAATCAAACAATCTGTTAGATACTAGTAATCATTTGACCTCATAAAATTAATAGTTTTGATATTAAGTCCTCGTGGGATCGATATTTTTATACTACTTGAACGATACGTGCGCTTGCGTTATACATGTGTGTTTACGCCGGTCAATATATATATGTATATATATGAAAGAAAGATACTAGAAAGTCTAAGATTAAAGTTAAAGAATGATAAATTATAAGGAAGCAAGCATATAAGTACAAAAATTGGGTAAGTATGCACAAAAAAATAAGTAAGCATGGATATTGTATGTATGTATATGGTTGAGCATGAACATATGTTTCAATATTTGTGAGGATATGCGATGAGGAGTTAACACATAAGTAATGTATGTGAGTAATACTGTTTGTTATATAAATATTGATATGTGACGTAAGACAAATGAAAGACATAATTATGTGAGTTAAAGAAATGAATAGTTTATGAATACTATAAGCCTAGATGTTATTTAAATGATTTGAAAGAAGATAAAAATACTGTGTATGTGTAATTGGGAATTGTGTATGAAAATAAATATATGTATGTGAATTGGAATCCTGATTTTTTATGCGTGTGTATGTCCATACTTTGGGGATTTAATACGATAGAGAATTGAAGAATTTGTAATTTGAGTGTATGTGTATAGAGTGATGTAGCATCAGAGCTTGAATGTGTATACAAATATAAGTATGGAATTAGTAAAATAGTATGAGAAGTATATGCATATGTACATTATTGGTAGTATGAATGATATGATAAATTAAATATGTTTTAGTGTGAGCAAAGCATTCTGATGATAATTTGAGCATATAGATCATAAGATCAGTACATATGGAAGCATGTAAAGATTAGAATTCATATATCATTAATTCATGAGAATTGCATATGCATATGTGTGTTAAGATTTTCAGAAGTTGAGTTAAAGTTAAGAATGTTTTTTTTAAAAAAAATTAAAGTGTTTTAAAGAAAAGTTTCAGATGTTTGTGAGAGAAATGTATTTCAGAAAATATTTCTTACAGTTTTAAGATTTAAGCATGAGTTTTATATTTTCGGGGCATGAGGTAAAAAAACTCACCCCAGTATGTAACTTGAGATACAGTGGAATTGATGGATTCAGAGACATGTGCACATGTGGAGGACCGAGGGGACACTCACAGATCCTCAAGCATGACTAGGGTTGACAGATCCCCGAAATCCTGGTTTGTGAGCTTGGGTGGTAGCATAGATCCGTACCCCCAGCTCCAGATTGTGGCTTGGGGGACGGCGATACGTAACGCCCCAAGACCACCAGATATGAGACAGTAGTGACATGCTTTGGGGGACGGGGATACGTAACGCCCCAAAGTCATGGATTTGCACTTCTGCCTCCAGATAGGCGTATGGGGGGACGGCGATACGTAATGCCCTCATACGTCCAGTTTTTCAGACAGAGACACAGAACTCGGAGAAAGTCTTCAGTTTTCAGATACAGTTTTTAGTTTTCAGATATAGTTTTCAGAAAGAGCTTTTAGAAAAGAATGTTTCCAAAAACAGTAGATTTATAAGAGATTCAGAATTTTAAAGCAGAAACCAGTTTGCAAGTAAAGTTTTTAACAAAGAATTTTCAGAAAGGAGTTTTCAGAAAAGAATTTTCAGAAAGCATTTTCTAAAAGCATTGCATGTTAAAGTAGAGTAAAGTTTACAAGTCATGCATATAAATCATACATTTTGATTATCATTTGAAAATACATATAGTTGATATTATGCATGATAACATTAGTACATTCATATGTAAGTTTTTTAGAAAAGGTTTTAAAGTAATAGTTATAAAAGCATGGCATATTGAGTAAAGTATAATTCATAAAATAAGCATATAGATCATACATCCTAGAAATCATTTGAGATGCATATAGCTGACGTTAATGCACGATAGTATTATCATGTTTATATGTATGTTTGAAGGATGTCTATATGAGTTGTAGGTTTACATAAGAGAAACCCTTTGTGAATAATAAAGTACGATAATATAATTATATTTAAATATGTATGCATGTTTGAAGATTGTGTAATGAAGTCTTATAGGAAGAATATTTCATTAATCCGATTTGATGATATTTCAATGAAATAAAATAGAGATAACTATATTAAGTGTCAAAACTAAATTAGTAAAGAATGAATAGAAAAGCAAAAAGATATCAAGGTAGCGCAACAAAAGCGTGATGGGTTTTGATAAGACTGTTAATGATATAGAGACTTGACGCGTATATTTTGGATGTATGAAAATATAACTAGTAAACAGGATCTGAGATATGTGTTATCAGACAAAAATGAGTTTTAATAAATGACATAGTAGACAGTGATGTGGAAACTTGATGTATATATGTATATATATTAAGATGTTTAAAACTATAAATGATAAAAAGTAATTTAAGCTTTGTGTGTTGGTCGCTCAAGTTATTAGCAAGGTTACTTACTGAGTCTTATGACTCACAGCACAACAGTTTGTTAGTTTTGCAGGTCAGTAGCAGTCATACTGAGCCAGCAGGATTTCAGTGTTGACTTTGAAGACGGTGGATCGCAACAATTGCAGTCAAGAGAGTCATTGAGTCCTGGGTCCTAACGACTCCTTGCTTTTGTATTTGTACTTATATTGCATATGTAATAGCGTAGTATTATTTTGAGTTCTGGCCGGAGGCCAAGTATTTACATTTTGATCATTGAGTTCTGGCCTGAGACCAAGATGATGATTGCATATATATTGAGTTGCATAAGCAGGTTGTCTCAGGGTGCTGGCTATAATCCATGTTGCATGATGTTCTGTATACATCATGCTGAAATTTCGTCAGAATCAAAGGCTTATGGAGGCAGGATTAGCCTGTCTCCTGCCGGTAACATCCTGGCTCAGACGGGATGTTACAAAGTTGGTATCAGAGCATGGTTTAAGAGTTGGATGAATGATTTTGTGCTATCTCTCGTGGTATATCAGATGGAAACCCAGACGTAAATTCCGTAGCAGAATCCGAATAGACGGTAGTGCGGTCTGAACTTGGGATACAACTCCACGTACTATTTGAGAAACACACATATTTCATTTTATCTAATCTTATGTTTATCCATGGTTCATTAGAAATAGCACGTTATCTCCATGCATGATTTAGTTATTTCTTTCCCGTTAGGAACTTAAATGTATCTCTTCAATGTTTATGTTTAGACAATTATTATTTATTAATATTTCTGCATCTATCAACTTAATGTGTTCATGAGATTGCGTGCTTGCTTTTATTTTATTTACTTCTATGCATGCAAACTTAGATGTAGGTTTTACTCCTATGTATGCAAACTTAAATATAGGTTGTATGCAAACTTGGATATAGGTTGTATGCAAACGTAGACATAGGTTATTCTTGCATGTGTATGTTGCGTAGACTTGGTTAGATTATTGCATAAATCCATTCATTACAAGTGACATAAGTAAGGGACCATTCCGAACCCAACGGTTTGAGGTCTTCTCTTGCGAGGGGTGAGTGCGACCTTAAATAATTTCCCAGTTCACAATGGGTGACGACTCCATTTTATTTCTTCGGTTTAGTCCCCCCAGAGCTACTCCGTACTCCCGATCGGGCTGCGAGCTAGGAACAACGTCACCGATTTCTGTGTCATATAGGGTGTTTGTTACAAATGTGCATGCTGAAATTGCAATACTCGTTGTCGTTATTTGGGAATGGTGTCTGATAATCGGGAAGATAAAATTAAATTCATTAGGGATGGCTTGAGTAAGGAGTTTTTAGATGATATATCTTCGACTCTTGAGACTCATCCCAGTGGATATGTTCTTATAGCCATTCGCAAATTACATACACAATTTCGAAAAGAAAGACAACAGTACAGTCTCGGGAATCTGACTAAAAAAGACATTGTTTGCCAATTTATAAGAAAATTGGATGGGAAGCTTGTCCCTGACGCATAGACGTCAATCAAACCGTAAATTATTGTAAATATTTTTTCTCTTTGTCTTTTCCTAATAATTATGATTTGTTTTGTTATTTTCTTTTAGTTTCTCCGACAGGATCCAGACCTTTTGACCTTTCACGATTTATTTTACTGTTTAGCTAATAAATTTCATTGGTAGGTATTAGTGCTATTATTACTCACCCTTTTTCAGGTTCTATAAATTCAACTATTCATTGCACTTTTGAAGGCATCCATATTTGAGAAAGAAATACATCAAAAGTGCAAGCAACATCCAGAAGACGAGTTGTAAATGTCTATGTGTTCTGTGGTACTAGTGTCGGCACTAAGCCACAATATGTAGCAGCAACACATGAATTGGGTCGAGTTTTATTGAAAGGAATATGCACTTAATATATGGCGGTGGCAATCTTGGACTAATGGGATGCGTTTCAAATGTCGTATATGAAGGAGGTAGTCAAGTTCTGGGAATCATCCCAAAACCTTTGGCAGAGGCAAATCTTATAGGACCATCATACGGAGAGGAACTTGCCGTGCCAGGTATGTCCGAATGACTTTGTGAAATGATCGTCTATGCTGATGCTTTTATTACTTTGCCAGGTGGTTTGGGTACGATGGAGGAAATTTTTACAGAACTATCTTGGACGAACTTGAACATACATCAGAAACCGATTGGACTATTTAATGCTGATGGATTTTATGATTTTCTTTGTGTGTTTCTTGATGATGCCCGGAGAAATGGGTTCATATCAAAGCCTGTAAAAGATATCCTCTTCACTGCCAGAACTGCCCCTGATTTAATTGACCAAATCTTAGCATTTGAACCAAAAATTGACTCTATTCTTTCCATGATAATTGGTCCGATAATGATCGTGGTAAGAAGCGACGGATGAATCTGGATCTTAACCTGTAATTTCTTTCTAAATGTAGCATTTCAGCTAACCATGTACTATCTTCTAAACTCATCTTCTACTTTCTAAGACATTGGGGACAATGTCTTATTTAGGTTTGGGGGAGGGGAATAGTTGATTAGTATCTTATTTTTATTATGTTATTTTTAGTCAAAATTTTTCGAAAAAATCCAAAAACAATTTCAAAAATCAAAAAAATATTTTGTGTTTTTGTGTGTTTTTAATTTGATTAATCAGGTGAAATTGGTGTAATAGATAGCCGACTAAGGAATTTCCACTCCTAAGACGTATCTCAACCTATTTCGTAACAAGTTAATTTTTTTTGTTTATTTCATTTTGAATTATTTAATTTGTAAATTCTCCATAACACTGATTATATTGTAGCTTCATATGTTCAGTTGACAGGTATGATCAAAATACACGGTAACATATAAATATGGGTGTAAGTGAAATTTTGTAATATTCAGTTCTCTGTTTCATTGGAGGAAGCACCCAAAAGCAGTGAAAGTTGTTTTTATTTCGGAAAAATCAGAAAAAAAAAATATTGAATAAAAAACTGACCAAGCTTTTACTTAGTAACCGGGCGTCTTACCTAATCAGCAGTGACTGTTCGCGTCAAAAGGTAAAGCGTGAGTTGGTTAGTTAATAAAAAGCTTCTACTTAGTAACCAGATGTCTTGCCTAATCAGCAGTGATTGTTCACGTCAAACGGTAAAGCTTAGCTAGTTCAATAAAGGTTTTACTTAGTAACCGAACATCTTGTCTCAGTAAGCAGTGTTCGTTCGCGTCAAAAGGTAAAGCTCGGAAAAATAAAATTGCTTAATGTTGTAAATAAAATTTCATTGCCAAAAGATGTTTATTTTAACAAAACTTAGGACAAAAATATTACTCTCTTTTCAACTACACTTGTAAAAATTGTAGGCACAATGGATTGATTAATACCTTTTTAATTGTATATATGGAGAATGGTAAAAATAATCTGAGAATTTACTTATTCAGTAATTTAGAAAGAAAGTAAACAACTAGTAACTTGGACAAGAAGTTTCACTTGTTTAGTCACTAACTTCTTTATTCTCTTTTCTCTTGTCTTTTTGCTTTTGTGTGCATTAGTTTTTACCATCGTTTTACTTTTATAAAACGTTTGTGGGTATCGTTACTGTAAGCCCTCACGAGACTATAACTCGTCCACAATGGACACCTTGGGGTTTAAAGGCTTGTTGCATATGCTAAATGCAACCGTGACCCCTATGAAAGTGGCTTAGTTTAAGATTTATTTTAAAGATTTTTATGTTATTTTAAATTGTTATTTTGCTCGAGGACTAGCAAAATGTTAGGTTTAGGGGTGTGATGAGTGGTAAATAGATCACTATTTCCCACTCCTTTAACTTAATACTTTGTATAGTTTCTTGAGTTTTGTGAATATTTTGATGTGTTTTGTGTTATTTTGCAGTTAAATAAAGCTTCGGGACTGACCGGAAGCATTTCGGGTAAAAAGGGCAAAAATATAAATTTCCTGCTAAAATACGACGCCTGCTAAAATGCGTCGTTTTCTAACATGCGTCGGGACACGTGTCAACATCTCAATGGTCAGAACGCCTCCTAACATGTGCCGTCTACTAATGTACGCCGTGCTAAAATGCTCTTGCCACGTGTCAATATCTTAACAGATCTGCTAAAATACACCGGACACGTGTCATCATCACACGTTGCCGACAATCGCGATCGCCACGTGTCGCCACATCATTGCCACGTCAACGCCACATCAACGCCACGTCGATGTCATGTCAGCACCACGTCAGCATAATTATTTGATTTAGCCACCAATTTTGCCACGTGTCAGCACGTGATTGGGCCGACGGTCCATGTCAGACCACGTCAGCGCCACATCAGCGGATAGAAATCCAGGAAGCCAATCAGCGCGTGCCTGACTGGCGTAAACACACACGTATAACTCAAGTGCACGTATCATTCAAGTAGTATAAAAATATCGATCCCACGAGGACTTAATTCCTACTGTTGTTATTAATTATTGATACTATTTATTTACAGGTATCTAATTATAGGGAGAAGAGAATGATTGCTTTAGTTTGTTGAATGTGGATTTGATCAATAAAATATATAAAGACACAAAAGAAAATACTAAGGAAAATAACAAAAGACTCAAAGATCTAGGGTTGTGACTCCACATAATATTATTATAAAGATGAATTGATTCTCTTATATATGTGTAATAAATTAGTTTGCTAACCTGGAACATGAAGATATGCAAAAGCCTTTGTCGATGGTCAGATGCAAATACCCAGTATAACCCAGATGAATTGATTCTCTTATATATGTGTAATTGAATCATATTTCTATGTCAACCAAATTGCCTGGATTCATTAAGTTTAAGTTCCAATAATGGCTACCCCCACCTGACAGGTATATGTCTATCACTTAAGGAAATCTATTAAAGGGTTATCTATCCTCAAGGAAGATCGTGAGCTATTGAATCTAAGGCTGAAACCTAAAATCTCTTCGTCAAGTTCATTTTAAGTTTACCAAATCAATCTTATTAATGGACAATTAACAAGAAGCATTAAGCTTAAGACTCAATAAACAAACTAAAGAATTACCCAATATAATTAAATCAATTATTAAGCACATGAATAACGTGTTCATCACTTCCGTAGAATAAAAATAAAATGCTGGGGTTAGATTACGTGAATAACGTGTTTCATCACATTTAATATTTCATATCTAGGAATCTCATTACTATAATATATAATTACATGGGTTGCCTCCCTGCTAGCGCTAAATTTAACATCTTCAGCCAGACGTGACTGAAGGTCATTTTTTTCAAGGAGCCTTCATCGTGGTTTTGGATGTCCGATTAAAGACAATCCCATGAGCGTCGCTTTTGAAGGGTCTCTTCCAACGGTGAGGTGGCAAAAAGAATGTTGTTCGACTCAGTGCTTGTCCCACCTTCTTAATCTTTATCACTCCAGTGGTTCCTGAAAAGAAAGAAAGAAAATCAGAAGGTCTCGTATGGTGCTTGACTTTGAATGGAAGTTCCATTCTGTCAAACTTTTGGGCAGTGTCTTTGATTTGTACTCCCCGAAACATAGATATGTCTCCTGAATTCACTGGATCTTCAATATGTTCAGACATGCTCTCCTCCATTTGCTCTGCTTCTTTCTCCACCTTTTCTTCACAGATGTATTTTAGGATTTCTTTGTTCAGCTCTGTAGGAAACGCTTTCCTCGCGCAACGGAAGCGACTAGCCACACGGATCGGACTTGAAATTTTTTTCTGCTTTCCCCTTCCTTTGGCCGAATGTAACCAATGGGTATACTGAAATTTTACTACTGTTTTGGACAAGATTTCAGCCCGGAATATCCCCGAAACAGCCCCCGAATGGATGTGCAAAAACTGCACTATGTTTTGTCCACATATGCGCATGTAATGTGACTGTGACTGTTCGGCTTCCATTATCATATGCACCATTCACGTTGATCTCCATTTTGTTCATTTAACAATCTTTCCAGCATGCGCATGTCCACTTATTTGATTTGTCATACATACATAAATTATTTTTCCGTGACTTTATTGTTCATTATGCGCACATCATTCTATCATTGCTTATGCCCTTGCTTGCTAGGAGTCACGCACCAGCCTCCATTTTATATAATTTCCGTGAGATATATGAAAATCGGTTCGTCACCCTAAAGTCTTACGTGCTATGACTCGTAACCAATGGAATGTAGTGTGGGCTACACTCATAAAACAAATCCCTAAACGATTTAGAGATTCAATCACACACTTAGTATTTTATTTTTCTTCTTTTGTTCTTCAATGGAGTTTCTCAACTTTTGAGAGAATGGTAGAAAAGAAGAAGAAGGTGGCTAGGGTTCTAAGAATTAGAGTGTGTAAAAAGAAAATCAAATTTTCTTTATATACTTAGGTCAAATTGTTTCCAAAACCAAAACAACCATTCCCCTCCCATCAATTCAAAAAATCGGCCAAGGCTAGGGTTTTTTCAATTTTTTGTAACATCAATTATTCAATTACCATTATTAAAAAGATGTTATAAAATTGAATAAGCAATTAACCATGTTGAAAATCATAACTTCCAATAATAATGCAAATGATTATTTGTTTCCAAAACAAACAAATCCATTCCCTTTATTCTTGTTCAATTTTCGGCAATAGCATATATTTTCTTTATAAATTTTGTAACATGTAATAACAATTGATTGTAATCATTATTCAATTTCCATAATGGAAAAGGAGTTACAAAAAATAAAAGATTAATACCTTGAAATATATGTAATATCTAAATTAAACTCAAGGGTTTCCAAAAACCATAATTTAGAATTTACAATCTTAGCCTTATTAAATTATATCATATATAATTTAATATTTTGTATTTAATAATTATCATATAATTATTAATACCATACACTAACTTTTAATATATAGTTTCAAGTGTGACAAATAATATTATTAATCATATTAATAATATTTATACATATGTGAGCATATAATTGGACTATCCAATTATACTAAATACGCTATAGTAAATCGAGCTAACACGGGGACCAAATGGACCTACGGTTCCAAGCTCCAATAATCTCGAAATATTAATTAAACTCTTATTAAATATTTCGAATAATTAACTTCGGGTTATTCCACTAAAAACCTGAAGTTGAACTCTCGTTGCCGCAGATGATATATTAACCCGAACCAAATCGGTTTCCATCGATGTAGTCATTATATACGAATTGACCCTTCACGAGTATCTCGTAATTAGATCCGGGTCATAATGTCCATTATACCCCTCTAATTATTTTTACCTTAAGTACCATTGATTCTCTAATGAACGATTTATTCATAACTATTATGAATTTTAATCTTTCTATTCGTAATAGAGAGACTTGAGCGCTCAAATCGTTCAAGTAACGAATCAACCCTTAAGAAAGATACTCTTCTACTTCTAGTAAGAAGGAGTGAACTCCATGCCTATGTAAAACGTTCCCAACTACAAAAAAAACTGTGTCCCCAAAGTACGTAGCTATTGGTCGGGACTGCTACACCAACCTCACATTTGTAAATTAAAGGACATAGCTTGCCATGCAGGAGTTCGTAGTACACTCATGATTAAGATCAATCTATATATGACCATCTAGTAGATCGAAATGACTTTCTTAGTCTAACAGATATTATAAGAATGTCATTTCCATCTGGGTCCAGTCCTATATGATCGCATCATACAAGGTGCCTCTATTCTCATGTCTCTACATGGATGATCCGGATCAAGATCGCCATACAAATATAGAATGGACCCCAGCTATAGATAACCCACAAACAAAGTACCTGCTTTATTTGCTCTCTATTGACTATTTAATATTACTAACTTCAGACTTAAATCCTCTTGTGTATGACACTCATACACTAAGTCTGAAGGCACATAAACAATCTAGGGTATTTAAGATGATATACAATATGTGAAGATTAAACAAATAATTTGATAAATGAATAATGCATCGTTTTATTTCAAAACACATAAAACCATTTACATCAAATTTAGCTCTAGGGCATACATTCCAACAATCTCCCACTTGCACTAGAGCAAATGGGACATGTCACGTAATCCTAGACCATCTAGGTGACCTTCAAAAACTTTAGCCGGTAAGGTCTTTGTAAACGGATCAGCCAGGTTCTCTACGGATGCAATCTTTGTTACAGTAACGTCTCCTCTCTGCACTATCTCCCTGGTGAGATGATATTTCCTCTCTATATGCTTTCCCCTCTTGTGGCTTCTTGGTTCTTTGGAGTTTGCTACCGCACCACTATTATCGCAATAGAGTGTGAGTAGTCTATCCATATCTGGAATAACTTCCAGATCTCCCAAGAATTTACGGAGCCAGACTGATTCCTTAGATGCTTCACAAGCTGCTAATATTCAGCCTCCATGGTGGAGTCAGCAATACGAGAATTCTTTATACTCTTCCATACTATGGCCCCACCATATAGGGTGAACACTGATCCAGATGTAGATTTCCTAGAATCGACATCTGTCTGAAAATCAGAGTCTGTATATCCCATTAGGATCATATCTTCACCGGAATACACAAGCATATAATTTCTCGTTCTCTTAAGATACTTGAGAATGTGTTTCACAGCCACCCAGTGATCCAATCATGGGTTTGACTGAAACCTACTGACTACTCCCACTGCAAAATGGATGTCCGGTCTCGTGTATAACACAGCATACATTAGACTACCAACTACTGAGGCGTATGATATATGTCTCATTTCCTCAACATCTTGAGGTGTCTTAGGAGACTGTTCATTTGACAAATGAATTCCATGCCGATAAGGCAGGTTGCCTTTCTTGAAATTCTGCATCCCAAATCGCACAAGGATTTTGTCGATATAGGATGCCTGAGACATAGCTAATAGTTATTCTTGCGATCCCGAAGTATCTTAATCCCAAGAATATAACTGGCCTCTCCCAAATATTTCATTTGGAATTGATTAGCTAGCCAGGTTTTCACGTCTGATAATATCATTACATCATTCCCAATGAGTAAAATATCATCGACGTATAAAACAAGAAAAACCACCTTCCCGTCAATGACGCGCTTGTATACACAATGCTCATCAATATTCTACTCAAAGTTATAAGATTTGATCGTGGTATCAAATCTTATATTCCAAGATCGAGATGTCTGTTTGAGTCCATAAATGGACCTTTGCAGCTTGCAAACTTTTTGCTCTTGACTTTGGACGATGAACCCTCTGGTTGTATCATATAGATACTCTCATCAAGATTGCCATTCAAGAATGCAGTCTTGACATCCATTTGCCAAATTTCATAGTCATAATATGCGGCAATAGTTAGAAGAGTGCAGATGGATTTAAGCATGGCTACTGGCGAGAAAGTTTCCTCATAGTCAACTCCCTCTTTCTGGGTATAACCCTTTGCCACTAGTCTAGCCTTGAAGGTCTGTACCTTCCCATTTGATCCCCTCTTCCTCTTGTAGATCCACTTGCAACCTATGGGTTTCACTCCATCAGGTTGGTCTACAAGTTCCCATATTGAGTTAGATTACATGGACTCCATCTCTATGTTCATGGCTTTGATCCATTCCTCTTTGTCAGAATCATCCATTGCACTACGATAGGTCAATGAATCATCTACCCCATCGCTGGATGTGACAACTTGTGCCTATCCAACCCCAAGGTAGTGATCAGGTTGTCGTACAACCCTCCCACTACGTCTCGCCGGTAGATCATTCTGAAGAGCTTGCATCTGACTCTCAGATGTCGAAGGCGTTATGTATTTGTTAACTTTCGTTGATGATGGCTTGCTGGTTGAACCAGTAAGTAACTTCTCGAGTAACACATTACTTCAAGGCTTGAACTCCTTCATATAGTCCTCCTCTAGAAACGTAGCATTTATCGATACAAATACTTTGTTATCATCAGGACTGTAGAAGAATCCACCCCTAGTCTCATTAGGATAGCCTACAAATAGGCACACCTGAGAACGTGGCTCCAATTTTGTGGTCTTATTCTTCAGTACATGTGTTGGACACCCCCATATGCGGAAATATCGTACACTAGTTTTACGACCATTCCACAACTCTAAGGGAGTCTTAGGAACAGACTTAGATGGAACTACATTAAGGATATGCATTGTAGTTTGCAGTGCATATCCCCAGAATGAACTGGGTAGTGAGCTATAACTAAACATAGATCTTATCATGTCTAGTAGGGTCCTATTTCTCCTCTCTGCAACACCATTTTGCTGTGGTGTTCCAGGCGCTGTGAGCTGGGATACTATCCCATGCTCAACTAAGAATTTCTCGAAATCTCTGTCTAGGTATTCCCCTCCACGATCCGATCGTAGAGTTTTGATTGTCTTACCTAATTGGTTCTCAACCTCAGCACGATACTCTTTGAACTTTTCAAAGGTATCTGATTTGTGATGCATTAGGTAAACATAACCATATCTAGAATAATCATCAATGAATGTGACAAAGTATTAATAACCACCTTGGGCTCTTACATTTATCGGTCCGCAAACGTCCGAATGTATTAGCTCAAGTGGTTGACTGGCTCTTATATCTTTTCCAGTAAAAGGTCTCTTGGTCATTTTTTCTTCTAAACGAGATTCGCAAACTGGTAAAGTTCCGAGCTTTGACTGGTTTAAGGCTCCGTTCTTTATCAATCTGTCTATCCGGTCAAGGCTGATATGACCAAGTCTAAGACGCCATAGATATGTGTCATCGTGAGAAATCTTTTTCAATTTAGTTTTAGGTTACTTAACCTAAAATATTTCAGTATTGAGCAGTGGCTTATGTGTTAACGGTCTTAACATATACAAGTTATCTTCTAGTTTCCTTAGCATATAGGTAATTCATTTATGAAATAATAACTATTATTATTAGATAAATGATAACTATCATGCTATAGTTTTGAAATAGAAATCAAATTTCATGACAAAACAAGAACAAACACAACTTTGTTTAAATTCAAATAACTTTTATTTGAAAAATTGAAAACTGATAACTCCCACTGTTTTACTGAAACAGCATCCATTGTCATAACTCTCATAGTAAAATTACTTTCAGCAAGGTCTTTACGTATGTCAAATAGCTGTACCTTCAGCCTTCCCAGTGCTATTCTTCTTCATCTTTGCAGATTTAGAAGAGTTGGCAATATTTTCCTCATCACCGGACCTACGAGGATCCATAAGCATGGACTCGCAATGGGTGAGCTCATTAAGCAGTTGGGTCAAAGTAAAAGTCAACTTGTTCATAACATAGTTGCTTTTAAACTGCAGGAAACTCTTCGGAAGAGTTTCCACAATCATGGTCACCTGGCTACGCTCGTCAATATGAGCTCCATGGGTTTCATCAATGTTGAGATAGTTCATCATCCTCAAGACGTGCTCTCGAACTGATGTCCCATCCTTCATCCTAGCAGTCATCGCTGAGACCATGGCCTCATGACGTTGACTCTCTGAAGGCTGCCCAAACATGCCTTGCAATGACTCCATCATCTGAGATGTTAGAGCCATAGGTTCATACTTTGTAGCAAGAACCTCAGACATCCCTGCTAACAAGTAGCAGCGGGTTTTCTCATTTGCTGCGACCCATTTCTGGTGGTATCGTGCACAGCTTGGCCAGTATTTCTGGCCAGCTCGGGAGGACTCTTCTCTGTCAGGACAAACTTTAGGTCATCACAGACCAGAATAACGTTCATGTTACTTTTCCACTTAACATAGTTTTCTCCCGTTAATTTATCGTTTGAGAGTATGGAAATAATTGGAGAAACCATGGATGATAAATAAAATAAACATGCATTTAACATTCATTCATCGCATATTAAAATCATCAAATAATTTTAGCATAAAATTAAACATTATGCATGAACCATGAATAATGAATTAGAAACCTAAGAGAATTACTATGCCACGGAAATCTGTCATCCCACAAGTAAGTGCCGCCGTAGGGTAGGTCAAGTACTTGCATGATAGATCGAGACAATCTCAGTCAATTTAATATATACGGGAACAACTCTTATTCATATATTAACCAACTACCGTTTCATTTGATCAAGGAATTTTATTAATAGTTAATTATTCCTTTGTGAGTGTAACCCGTCGTTTCGGGATTCTTGGACTTAACGAGTGAAGTGCCACCGTAGGGTAGGTCAGTTCACAAGATACATCTAGAATCCATATCCTCTCGGAACCCAAACCTGATATTGACTCAAAATGGTCACCATCCGTATGGGGACGAAAGCAAAGCCGTCTCGGGGCGTCTTTTGAATCTCACGTTTTTGGACTAACGACGGAGATCGCGGGATATACTGTCGTATATCCCTCTCCCACTCACTATTTTAAAAATAAGGTTTCTATCTATAAAATATATAATATTTTATTTTAACTAGTTTGGATAAATTTATAGCGGCTAAATCATAATTTTAATTTACACTAGTTTGTCATAAGTGACCTAATCAATTTTAACTTTTAAAATTGTATCACTAACAGGTCATAAGACTCTACTAATAGTTTTACTCAATTAAACTAATTTAATTAGAGTGGTAAAAGTGAGCTATTATATTTTAACTCTTAAAATATTATAACACTAATAAGTCTAAAATTTATGGAATTCTAAAAGGTCGAAATTTTAATTAAACATTTTGATAAATCTTAGTGCGTTATAAAATCCAATGGTACGTGGAATTGTATCCCGAGTACAGACCATATTACCGTCCATTCGGATTCGGCTATGGAATTTATATCCGGGTTTCCATCCTATATACCAATGGAATTTATCATGCACCAATTAAGCCCAATATATTAGAATTCAAATTTTAAACCATAAATCCAATTAATCCAATTAATTGATTTCTATGCATATCATATTCTAATTTAAACATTTTAAATTACATAAAATCATATTTTTATGTGTATTATGATAATGCATCTATGACATGTTATGGCATGTAAAATGCAAGAGTGGGCACCCTAAGCTATATGACATGTTATTCAAACAATTCGAAATAAACATACATATAACAAAAAAAATATTTTGCATTGACCGGACTCTTATTTTTCCTATACTAATCTAATTAGTACATAAGATTTACCAAGGTATTCCTTGGTCTTCAAATCCCGCTCCAAAGTGGTGTTGGCTCCTTTTGCGACTTCGGTGCTCCAAATTACAAAGATTGAAACTTTACATTGAAAAATAAAATTACAACAAATGTAAACAATGGCCTTATGGCCTTACATCCCAAAAACAAAACTAACTACAAAAAATAAGAGCCGAAAAATTTACGACCAATGCAAAATCCATTCATCACATGAAATAACAAAAACATTCATTATATGAATATCACAATGTGCCCACTCATCTAAACATGCATATCATATTTATAACTCATATAAATATATTAAAAACAGAAACTTTAAATGAAAAAAGAGAAGGGTTAAGAACACTTTTCAACCTCGCTCTAGATGTCAATTGTAGGAAACGCTTTCCTCGAGCAGCGGAAGCAACTAGGCACACGGATCAGACTTCAAGAATTTTTCTGCTTTCCCCTTCCTTTGGCCGAATGTAACCAATGGGTATACTGAAATATTGCTTCTGTTTTGGACAAGATTTCAGCCCCGGAATATCCCCGAAACAGTCCTCGAACAAATGTGCAAAAACTGCACTATGTTTTGTCCACATATGCGCATGTAATGTGACTGTGACTGTTTGGCTTCCATTATCATATGCACCATTCACGTTGATCTCCATTTTGTTTATTTAACAATTTTTCCAGCATGCGCATGTCCACTTATTTGATTTGTCATACATACATAAATTATTTTGCCGTGACTTTATTGTTCATTATGCGCACATCATTCTATCATTGCTTATGCCCTTGCTTGCCAGGAGTCACGCACCAGCCTTCCAATTTATATGATTGCCATGAGATATATGACAATTGGTTCCTCACCAAAAAGTCTTCCGTGCTATGACTCGTAACCAACAGAAAGTAGTGTGGGCTACACTCATTGTTGACGGCTGATTTTGGTCTCAGGATAATATTGGAATATCACTCCCGATGAAATCCTCCCTCAATAGTGAATTTGTTTGGTTATGGGGGACCAAAGGCAAATTTAGCGAAAAACAGATAAACACACCAAACAACAAGGGGATTTAACGTGGTTCGGTGGATTTGGATCCGACCTACGGCCACGGACACAAAAAGATGGTACTTTTATTACTTGAACACTCTTCTCGGATCTCCACAAGTCAGAGCTTGAAGATTCAGATCACTAGTTTTTGTTGATGATTTGATCCTGATTTTACACATACTATGCCCTCCTATTTATAGTAATACAGAAATCAGATTCCTATCTGTATAAGAAATCCTATTTGAACTTAGTCTCTTCTCTTTTTGTAAGGATTCCTAGTCTGATTCTCCCTTCTCTTTTCTCATTCATTTTCGGATTCTGACTCCCTTTCCTTGTGAGAGTAGGATGACTCGTTTTATCTTATCCGCAAGAATAGAGTGTCGTCATCTTGAACGCGTCACGCCATGTGGTCGGTCTTTATGTGGTCGGTCATGACAGTCTTTTATGCTGAGAGTGTTCCTGCCGATCTTAAAGTGCTCGGTCAACGAGGATCCCGATATCTACCCATGGAGAAAATGTTTTGCCCTTATGCTGATGACGATCGACTCGGTGGGACGTAACCCGACCCCGAGCTGAGAAAAACATTTGGCTCTGGGGGAATGTCACCTCCCCAGACCAATAGAGGGCCGACCATGGGGGAGTTGCTCCGATCCCATGTCGATGATAAGTCTCTCGATGAGACGTATCCCGACCCCGAGCTGAAGAAAGACTTGGCTCTGGGGGAATATTACATCCCCAGTCCAAAGAATCCGACTCGGTGGGACGTAACCCGACCCTGAGCTAAAAGAAAGATTTGGCTCTGAGGGAATGTTACATCCCCAGTCCAAAGAAACCGACTCGGTGGGACGTAACCCGACCCCGAGCTGAGAAAGGCTTGGCTCTGGGGGAATATTACATCCCCAGTCCAAAGAAGCCGACTCGGTGGGACGTAACCCGACCCCGAGCTAAAAGAAAGACTTGGCTTTGGGGGAATGTTACATCCCCAGTCCAAAGAAGCCGACTCGGTGGGACGTAACCCGACCCCGAGCTGAGAAAGACTTGGCTCTGGGGGAATGTTACATCCTCAGTCCAAAGAAGCAGACTCGGTGGGACGTAACCCGACCCCGAGCTGAGAAAGACTTGGCTCTGGGGGAATGTTACATCCCCAGTCCAAAGAAGCCGACTCAGTGGGACGTAACCCGACCCCGAGATGAATAAACAAGTGGCCTCGGCGGAACGAAATCCGGCCCCGAGCCGAATAACCAAGCGGCCTCGGCGGAACGAAATCCAGCCCCGAGCCGAATAAACAAGTGGCCTCGGCGGAACGAAATCCAGCCCCGAGCCGAAATAAAAATCGATCTCGGCGGTACAAGAGCAGACCCGAGCCGGAAAGAAACATCGGTCTCGGCGGTACAAGAGCAGACCCGAGCCGGAAAGAGACATCGGTCTCGGCGGTACAGGAGCAGACCCGAGCCTGAAAGAGACATCGGTCTCGGCGGTACAAGAGCAGACCCGAGCCGGAAAGCGACATCGGTCTCGGCGGTACAAGAGCAGACCCGAGCCGGAAAGAAACATCGGTCTCGGCGGTACAAGAGCAGATCCGAGCCGGAAAGAAACATCGGTCTCGGCGGTACAAGAGCAGACCCGAGCCGGAAAGAGACATCGGTCTCGGCGGTACATGAGCAGACCCGAGCCGGAAAGAAACATCGGTCTCGGCGGTACAAGAGCAGACCCGAGCCGGAAAGAGACATCGGTCTCGGCGGTACAGGAGCAGACCCGAGCCTGAAAGAGACATCGGTCTCGGCGGTACAAGAGCAGACCCGAGCCGGAAAGCGACATCGGTCTCGGCGGTACAAGAGCAGACCCGAGCCGGAAAGAAACATCGGTCTCGGCGGTACAAGAGCAGATCCGAGCCGGAAAGAAACATCGGTCTCGGCGGTACAAGAGCAGACCCGAGCCGGAAAGAGACATCGGTCTCGGCGGTACATGAGCAGACCCGAGCCGGAAAGAAACATCGGTCTCGGCGGTACAAGGGCAGACCCGAGCCGTAAAATATATATCAATAAAACGGACTCGGCGGTACAAGAGTAGACCCGAGCCGTAAAACAAATATCAAAACCATTGTGTGAGCCATAACAAACAAGCATAATAAAATGTCAACCTAAGTCAGAAGAGGTTTTACTCACCTTTTTGGGGATCCGTTGCCTTTCTTGCAACTCTACGAGGGTCACTACAAGCAATGCTCTTCTTAATACATCTTTTCTGCATCTCAGCATTCCACGCATCCGACCGGATGACTTCCGCTATCAACTTGGTCGACCTCAAAAGCCGAATGGTCTATGTACACACTGAGATAGCCTTCTTTCACCAAGTCTTCCACCTGCTCCCGCAGGTCTCTGCACCCATTCGTGGCATGTCCCCTTACGTTATGGTAGATACAGTAAGCCCTACTATTTCCCTCCTCAATCAGGAACCTTCTCAATTTAGGCTCGGCCAACAGACATTTGTCCTGGATTTCCCGAACTATCTGGGTCATAGGTTTGTTCAGGAGGGTGTATATTGTCCTTCTCGTGACACGGTTGACTTGGACAGATGACTTTATCTCTTGAACATTACTACTCGGAGGTGTCGGTCTGAGTTTCTTCTGCTCCGGGACCGATCTCCTCAAATTTCTGATCGAATCCCACTGATTGTCTGACCTGAGTATCTTAGCCTTTCAGGTGTCTACTCCCCGGACAATCTTTTTCTCCTCCTCTATTAAGATAAACTTCCTGGCCAACTCCAGGGCAGTGGCATAATCCGATACGTCTTGAATCCTCAGGTGAGTCCACAACTTCCCGACCTTCAGACCTCCCTTGAGACTTTCTAGCGCTTCCGATGACTCGTACGCTCCGACCTCGAGCACCAAATTGTGGTACCTTTCAATAAAATTCCTCAGGGGCTCATCATCCCCCTGCTTCATCAGTCTCAATTCTCCCACCATTTTCTTTGGGACGCATGCCCCTTTGAAGTGTCGTATGAATGACTTCCTCAGTTGTGCGAAGTTGCTGATGCTCCTTGGGGCTAGGCTTCTATACCATAGAATGGCCGGTCCGGCCAGAGTTAGGGGGAACAATTTGCAGATGACGTCCCCTGTTACCCCTTGCACCTTCATTAGTAGGACGAAACCTTCAATGTGGGTTTTGGGATCGGTATGGCCCTTGTATGGTGTCATGGTCGGCATGCTGAATCTTTTTGGGAATTTTGCCGATCTTATTTCTTCTGTGAAGGGAGATTCAACCTCGTCATCCCGAGCATCTGATGTATCAGTTTTGGGGTTTACTCCCCACTTGGCCATTTCTTTTCTTAACCAAGACTTTATACTGCCATCTGTGTCACTATGCTGCCTCCCGCGGCCTCCTTCGCGTCTGTCACCACGGGTGTGGCGTTCCTTATGACCTGAGACTTCCCGTCCAGTTTCACCATGCTTCATATTTCCCCTTCTGGTGTCGCGGGGGCTATCATAGGAAGAATATGGTGATTGTCTCCCCTCTTCTTCTTCCCACGTATCCTCCATTTGTAAATCTTTTTCTACCACTACGGACCTCATCCCGTAGGGACCCTTCCTCATCGGTTCATCGTCATCACTCACATCGGTGACCCTTTTTCCATCTGCTTTTTCACCTCTTCTTCGACTGGTTCCGACTTCGGGTCTTTCGTTGTTCGTTTCCTCTATTCTCTTCAGTTTGTTCATCATGGATTTCAGAAGGATTTGATTTTCCTCCCTATCTTTCCTCATATTTTCCTCCATTTTCTCCATCCAATCTGCAGCCGAGCTCCCTGATGATTGGTGGTTTCCGCCTTCCGCCATCGTCTCACTACGCGAGTTGCTTTTTGTTTGATTCCCCACAGACGGCGCCAACTGTTGACGGCTGATTTTGGTCTCAGGATAATATTGGAATATCACTCCCGAGGAAATCCTCCCGTAACCAAGATTTCATGTTGCTATCTTTGGTTCCACTCTGCCTCCTGCGGTCTTCTTTCTTTCTGTTATCCCGGGGGATTTGTTCGAAGTGTACATCTCCCATCTTCCCGGTTAACTTTCGTACTTCGGTCAGATAGGCCATCATGCTAGGCTCTTTTGCTTGAAATGCTCAGTTTAGTTGCTGAACGGCTAATTGCGATTCACTCCTTACCACCACATTTTGGATCCCTAGCACCGTGCATAGTCTCAAACCACCCAGTATTGCTTCATACTCTGCTTCATTGTTGGTTGCTATGAAAGCGAATTTCAAGGCGAGTAGGATTTCTTCTCCTTTGTTTTTTCTGATTTCTGCTCCCGGTTTTCTTTATCTTGTATCTTGACTTTCTTTGTTTTTGTGCAGGCCACTTACCTCATGGCGAAGAATAAAGACCTTCTTTTGAGCCTGTTGTCCGAGGGTGGTCAGGCCCAGAGACTTCAGAATCGTCTCTCAGAGGTGGAAGCCAAGTTGGCCGACCGGGAGGGGGTGATAGGGAGCCTTGAGTCGACTGCCATTGAGAATTTCAAGATGAATAAGGCTCTTAAGGCTGCTGCCTCATTGGAACGAAAACTTGCTGACAATGCTCGGCAGGGGTAAAAGGGTAAATTCCCTCATTAGTCATAATCATTAGTCCGGGGACGGGACATTCCCCCAGAACCATCTCAGCTCGGGGTCCTTAGGGACATACTCGACGCATAGGATCCGTAAGAAGCATAGCACGGGGAAGGATGATACCCCCGTGGCGATAGCTTACTCCAGTGTTACCGAACTTAAGGAGGAATATGCCCTTAATGTGTCGAACACTCTTTGATCCTCATTTACCCGATGTAATGGATCTGTGGGAAAGCATAGCACGGGGAGTGACGAGGCCCCCGTGACGATTGCTAGCTCCAGTGATACCGGACCTAAGGAGGGATATGCCCTTAGCCTCCCGGACACTCTTTGATCCATTCATCACTCGGATCCGTGAGAGGCACAGCACGGGGATGCGTTGAGCCCCTGTGGCGTGTACCTACTCCAGCGTGGTAAGGAGGAGCCCTCATGAAATACACAGGCTCCCCAGTGGATCGACGTGTAGAGGATGTGCCCTTACCAATCAAACGCTCTTTTTGATCCGAATCCTGGTTCGCCGGGACGCTGAATTGAAAGATTCAGAATTGTGTTTTGGAAACCTCAGACGGGACGCTGTTTTGAGGCATCCATGTTGTTGTTTATGCTTGCAAAAACGTTTTTTGGGATAGGTGCTATGTCACCCCCACCTTTTAATTTTATTTTCCAGAAATCTTGTTTTTGTTTTTTTCCGATCTGACAGAGGGACGCCCATGCCAGATTCGGTAGGTTGATTCACTTCCCTTCTGAATAATAACCCAGGGGGTAGTCAGCTCGGGGCTGGATTTCGTTCCGCCGAGGCCACTTGGATTATTCGGCTCTGGGCTGGATTTCGTTCCGCCGAGGCCGCTTGGTTATTCGGCTCGGGGCTGGATTTCGTTCCGCCGAGGCCACTTGTTTATTCGGCTCGGGGCTGGATTTTGTTCCGCCGAGACCGCTTGGTTAATCGGCTCGGATCTGGATTTTATTCCATCGAGGCCTTATGGTTTATTCAGCTCGGGGTCGGGTTACGTCCCACCGAGTAGGCTTCTTTGGACTGGGGATGTAATATTCCCCCAGAGCCAAGTCTTTCTTTGAGCTCGGGGTCGGGTTACGTCCCACCGAGTCGGCTTCTTTGGACTGGGGATGTAACATTCCCCCAGAGCCAAGTCTTTCTTTTAGCTCGGGGTCGGGTTACGTCCCACCAAGTCGGCTTCTTTGGACTGGGGATGTAACATTTCCCCAGAGCCAAGTTTTTCTTTTAGCTCGGGGTCGGGTTACGTCCCACCGAGTCGGCTTCTTTGGACTGGGGATGTAACATTCCCCCAGAGCCAAGTCTTTCTTTTAGCTCGGGGTCGGGTTACGTCCCACCGAGTCGGTTTCTTTGGACTGGGGGTGGATTATTTTCCCAGAGCCAAGTCTTTCTTCAGCTCGGGGTCGGGATACGTCCCACCGAGAGACTTATCATCGACATGGCATCGGAGCATCTCCCATATGGTCGGCCCTCTATTGGTCTGAGGAGGTGACATTCCCCCAGAGCCAAATGTTCTTCTCAGCTTGGGGTCGGGTTACGTCCCACCGAGTCGATCGTCATCAGCATAAGGGCAAAACATTTTCTCCACGGGTAGATATCGGGATCCTCGTTGACTGAGCACATGAAGGTGGCAGGAATGACCAGATTTGCAGCCAATGCATTTTTCTCTGTGATTTCTGGAGCGACCACCAGCAAGGCGATCAGCACACCATCTTTTTATAGTTCCCGGCACCAACTTGTATACTCGTTGGAACCGAGAACTAGGGGACAGATGTTGATGGTGTTTTCCGGGCACTATGTCATTTAAGCAGCACGACAGGGGTAACAGGGGACGCCATCTGCAAAGTGTTCCCCCTAACTTTGGCCGGACCGGCCATTCTATGGTATAGAAGCCTAGCCCCAAGGAGCATCAGCAACTTCGCACAACTGAGGAAGTCATTCATACGACACTTCAAAGGGGCATGCGTCCCAAAGAAACGAATGGGAGAGCATTAAGAATGATCATCAGAATCATTACCATCAGACTTGTAAAAAAACAAGAAGCAGAGCCGAGAAGCGTGTTTTAGTAATAAAAGTATCATCCTTTTTGTGCCCGTGGACGTAGGTCGGACCAAGATCCGCCGAACCACGTTAAATCTCCTTGTCGATTGGCGTATTTATCTGTCTTTTGCTAAGTTTGCTTTTGGTCCCCCATAACCAAACAAATTCACTATTGAGGGAGGATTGTCTCGGGAGTAATATTCCCTTATTGCCCCTGAGACCGAAATCAGCCGTCAACACTCATAAAACAAATCCCTAAACGATTTAAAGATTCAATCACACAATTAGTATTTTATTTTTCTTCTTTTGTTCCTCAATGGAGTTTCTCAACTTTTGAGAGAATGGTAGAGAAGAAGAAGAAGGTGGCTAGGGTTCCAAGAATTAGAGTGTGTAAAAAGAAAATCAAATTTTCTTTATATACTTAGGTCAAATTGTTTCCAAAACCAAAACAACCATTCCCCTCCCATCAATTCAAAAAATCAGCCAAGGCTAGGGTTTTTTCAATTTTTTGTAACATCAATTATTCAATTACCATTATTAAAAAATGTTATAAAATTGAATAAGTAATTAACCATATCGAAAATCATAACTTCCAATAATAATGCAAAGGATTAGCTGTTTCCAAAATAAACAAATCCATTCCCTTTATTCTTGTTCAATTTTCGGCAAAAGCATATATTTTCTTTATAAATTTTGTAACATGTAATAACAATTGATTGTAATCATTATTCAATTTCCATAATGGAAAATGAGTTACAAAAAACAAAAGATTAATGCCTTGAAATATATGTAATATCTAAATAAAACTCAAGGGTTTCAAAAACCCATAATTTAGAATTTACAATCTTAGCCTTATTAAATTATATCATATATAATTTAATATTTTTTATTTAATAATTATCATATAATTATTAATACCATACATTAACTTTTAATATATAGTTTCAAGTGTGACAAATAATATTATTAATCATATTAATAATATTTATACATATGTGAGCATATAATTGGACTATCCAATTATACTAAATCCGCTATAGTAATTCGAGCTAGCACGGGGACCAAATGGACCTACGGTTCCAAGCTCCAATAATCTCGAAATATTAATTAAACTCTTAATAAATATTCCGAATTATTAACTTCGGGTTATTCCACTAAAAACCCGAAGTTCAACTCTCGTTGCCGCAGATGATATATTAAGGCGAACCAAGTCGGTGTCGATCGATATAGTCATTACATACGAATTGACCCTTCACGAGTATCTCGTAATTAGAGCCGGGTCATAATGTCCATTATACCCCTCTAATTATTTTTACCTTAAGTACCATTGATTCTCTAATGAACGATTTATTCATAACTATTATGAATTTTAATCTTTCTATTCGTAATAGAGAGACTTGAGCACTCAAATCGTTCAAGTACCGAATCAACCCTTAAGAAAGATACTCATCTACTTCTAGTAAGAATGAGTGAACTCCATGTCTATGTAAAACGTTCCCAGCTAGAAAACAAACTGTGTCCCCAAAGTACGTAGCTATTGGTTGGGACTGCTACACCAACCTCACCTTTGTAAATCAAAGGACATAGCCTGCCATGCAGGAGTTCGTAGTACACTCAGGATTAAGATCAATCTATATATGACCATCTAGTAGATCGAAATGACTTTCTTAGTCTAACAGATATTATAAGAATGTCATTTCCATATGGGTCCAGTCTTATATGATCGCATCATACAAGGTGCATCCATTCTCATGTCTCTATATGGACGATCCGGATCAAGATCGCCATACAAATATAGAATGGACCCCAGCTATAGATAACCCAAAAACAATGTACCCGCTTTATTTGCTCTCTATGGACTATTTAATATTATTAACTTCAGACTTAAATCATCTTGTGTATGACACTCATACACTAAGTCTGAAGGCACATAAGCAATCTAGGGTATTTAAGATGATATACAATATGCGAAGATTAAATAAATAATTTGATAAATGAATAATGCATCATTTTATTTCAAAATACATAAAACTGTTTACATCATATGTAGCTCTATGGCATACATTCCAACAAGCTCTTCATCTGTTATCTGTGAATTACATGTCCATAAGTGTCAACCTGAGGATGTAAAGATGTGTCTGATTTTAGGTCTTCATCCTATGTGGTTGGTATGAATGGCTCAGGTAGATCTTCTTCAAACATCTATGCAATGCATGCTCCAAGATCTTCATTTTGAGGATTTGGTGGTGTGGGTGGTATGAACAACTCTGTTTCTTGTTCCTCATCAGAGTCCGATGAATAATACAAGTAAAACTGAGATTTTGTAGGTTCGGACTCTAGAACTGATACCTCTGATTGTTGATACTACTCAGCCTCTTCTTCTGTTAAGGTGTCATCATGAAATTCAAAGACTGGTTTAGTATCATCTGAAAATGCTCCATGAGAAATGTAGCTATGGTTTTCTGTTAATTGTCTCACTTGATCTGTCATTCTTTATATGGATTCTGTTTGACTCTGAAGGTTTTCTATTTGATTCTGAAATATTTCAGCCATTGCATCCAACTTTTCGTCTTGTTTCTTGAACCAATCTGCGAGAATGTCAATCATCTAATCTTCCTCTGATGGTTCTGGTGCTTGAGGAGGATCATAAGAAGATGGTGGATAAGATGGAGAAAATGGTTCAGTGAAATATGATGGTTCTTCGTACCTTGAAGGATTTTGATAACTCTGCCACCCCGAATTGTAAAGGTATATGCATTGATCGCTAGGGTGGTTAGCATAACATACCCTTACATCCAGTGATAATTAGGTTGGACAACAAGCCTTAGAAAACTGGACTGTTGCTCCATAGTTTGGGTTGTAACTTCTCTTTGTAAAGCTCGTAATGCCCAATAATGTTCCATTTCAACCACCTAAAAATAAAATAAAGAAAGAAAAATTAAAGATAATAAAAATAAAGAAAATTAGATACAAGTAAAATAAATAGCTTCAAAATTAATAACGTAAGAAAAATAAGTCCCCGACAACGGCGCCAAAAACTTGATCAGCGTGATCACACATGTTTTACGCAAACGCAAGTATCGCTCAAGATGTATAAAAATATCGATCCCACGAGGACTTAATTCCTACTGTTGTTATTCATTATTGATGTTATTTATTTACAGGTATCTAATTGAGGTAAAAAGGGAATGATTGCAGATTTGGTTGGTTGAATGTTGCCAAAAACTTGATCGGTGAAATCACACACGTAACGCAAGCGCACGTATCGCTCAAGTAGTATAAAAATATCGATCCCATGAGGACTTAGTTTCTATTGTTGTTATTAATTATTGATACTATTTATTTACATGTATCTAATTAAAGGGAGAAAGGAATGATTACTTGATTGGTTAGTTGAATATGGATTTGCTAAATAAAAAAAAATATAAAAAAAAATACTAAGGAAAATAAACAAAAGACACAAACATCCAGGATTGTGATTCCATACAATATTATTCTAATGATGAATTGATTCTTTTATATATGTTAAATAAATCAGTTTGCTAACCTGGAACATGAAAATATGCAAAAGCCTCTTCCGATGGTCAGATGCAAATACTCAAATAACCCAATTAATCATATGTCTATGTTAATCAAGTTACATGAATTCATTAAGTTCAAGTTCCAATTATGGCTACTCCTGCCCGACAGGTATATGTCTATCGTGGAAAAAAAATCTTTTAAAGGTTATCTATCCTTAATGTAGATCGTGAGCTATTGAATCTAAGGCCGAAACCTAAAATCCCTTTTCCAAGTTCATTTTAAGTTTACCAAATCAATTTTATTGGTGATCAGGCAACAAGAAGCATTAAGCTTAAGATTCAATAAACAAACTAAAGTATTACCAATAATATAATTAAATCAATTATTAAGAATGTGAATATTGTGTTTCATCACTTCCCTATAATAAAAATAAAATGTTGGGGTTAGGGGATCCACTTTTAGAAATCTCACTTTATTATAATATATAAATTTTCAGTGTTACCCAATTAAGTTGAATCAGCCATAAAGGCGGTGTTATTATTTGTCCATAAACCAGCCATATAGGCAGTAATCATCTATCACCTAAATACCAACCATATAGGCGGTGTCACATTATTTTACATAAATAAAATCAGCCATTAAGGCGGTATCAACTTTTATCCATATTATTAAATTACAATTTCCATGTTATAATATAAGTGAGATTAATCTACTGATCGGCGTGATCATACACGTATAACGCAAGCGCACGTATCGCTCAAGTTGTATAAAAATATCGATCCCACGAGGACTTAATTTCTATTGTTGTTATTAATTATTAATTTTATTTATTTATAGGTATCTAATTAGAAGGAGAAGAGAATGATTGCTGATTTGGTTGGTTGAATGTGGATTTGCTAAATAAATAAATAAAAGACAAAAGAAAATACTAAGGAAAATAAACAAAAGACTCAAATATCTAGGGTCGTGACTCCACACAATATTATTCTAAAGATGAATTCATTCTCTTATATATGTGTAATAAATTAGTTTGCTAACCTGGAACATGAAGATATGCAGAAGCCTCTGTCGATGGTCAGATGCAAACACCCAGTATAACCCAATTAATCATATGTCTATGTTAACCAAGTTTCCTGAATTCATTAAGATCACGTTCCAATTGTGGCTACCCCCGCCCGACAGGTATATGTCTATCCTGTAAGGAAATCTACCTAAGAGACATTTCCCCAAGGTGAGATCGTGAGCTACTGAGTCTAAGGCTAAACCTAAAATTCATTTTCCAAGTTCATTTTAAGTTACCAAATCAATCTTATTGGTGATCAGACAACAAGAAAAATTAAGACTAAGACTCAATATACAAGCCTAAAGTATTACCCAATATATTAGAAAATCAATTATTAAACTCGTAAATATTATGTTTCATCACTTCCCTAGAATACAAAGAAAATACTGGGGTTAAGGGATCCACTTTTACTAATTCTAATTTAGAAATATCCCTTATTATAATATAGAAATTATCAGTGATATTACCAACCGACCATATATGTGGTATCCTTATTAAGTTAGATTTTCAATTAAGTCAAACCAGTCATAAAGGCAGTGTTATTATTTGTCCATAAACCAGCCATACAGGCGGTAACTATTTGTCACATAAAAACCGGCCATATAGGCGGTGTCACATTATGTCAAATAAATAAAACAAGCCATTAAGGCGGTATAACCTTTAGTCCATATTATTAAATTATAATTTCTATATTATAGTTAAGGGAGATTGATCTAAACTAAAATAACAAAAGCTTCACCCTTCCCCCAACAGAAATTTAACTACAAAACATAACAGAAAGTAAAAACAAACAAACTATTATTACTAAAATTAAAAATACATAATTAAAATACTGAAAATAAATACAAACAAGCTGCAATCCCTAAATTCCTTATAGAAACCTAAGGAAAGCATCCGATTTACAAATGAAATGGCTTGGTATATATAGGCAAAGAAAATGCCTCCACCAATTTCTCCACCAAACACTCCACAAAATCCTCTACCAAATACTCCACCAAACATGACACCAAACATGGCACAAAACACTCCACCAAACATAACAATTTTTATTTTTTATTTTTTTATAATGACTTTAGTAATCAAACATAACACAATTTCGGATTGTTCATCAATTTCGGTCATGAAAACATCAGAATTCGAAATTCCTATAAACGTCAAAGTTGTAGATATTTGAATCTTCGTTAATTTGGAACTTGAATCACCTCAATCCACTAAAGAAGTAAGAAGTTATGGCTAAAATATGAAAATTGTGCAAAACGGAAATTTCCGAAATTGTACTTCGTTAGAACTCCATTTCAAGTTTCCTACCTCCAAAATCCATATGTCAAGTCCAGATTTTGTCATTATTGTTCCATATTTCATCCTGAATGATTCTATTGAGTCCCGATTTTATTTAATCTATAAAATAAACTAAAACACATCAAAACGTTCATAAAACCCAAGAAACTTTACAAAATATTAAGTAAAATGGGTGGTAAATAGTGATATATTTTCCGCTCATCATCTACCTTTACTATTTCTAATTTAGAAATCTCCCTTATTATAATATATAAATTTGTGTGATATTACCAACTGACCATATATGTGGTATCCTGATTAAGTCAGATTATAATTAATTCCAACAGACCATAAATGCGTTATCAAATTTTGTCAGGTTAAAATCAATTTAATTAAGTCCAACCGACCATAAAGGCGGTATCATATTAGGTCAGGTTTCAAGATAATTTATATATTATAATTAAGGGAGATTAATCTAAATTATAATAATAAAAGCTTCACCCTTCCCCTAGCAGAAATTAACTACTAAACATAAAAGAAAGTAAAAACACACAAACTATTATTACTATTAAAAATAAAAATAAAACAAGTAAATAAAATAGTGTGAAAGTGAATTAAAGGTAAAATCAATATTATTAAACTATATAAGGTTGTGAATCCTTCCAATATCTTTTAAAGATGAAGTGGTTATCTCATGTTTGTGCAATATATTGGTTTACTAACCTGGAACACGAAATTATGCAAGAGCCTATGTCGATGGTCAGATGCAAATACCCAATGTAACCCAATTAATCATATGTCTATGTTATCCAAGTTACCTGAATTCATTAAAATTAAGTTCCAGTTGTGGCTACATCCGCCTGACAAGTATATGTCTATCCTGGATGGAAATCTATTTAGGGGTATCTAATCCTTAAGGGAGATCGTGGGCTATTATGTCTAAGGTTGAAACCTAAAATTCCTTCGTCAAATTTATTTTAAGTTTACCAGATCAATCTTATTAATGGCCAGTTAACAAGAAACATTAAGCTTAAGACTTAATAAATAAACTTTTATATTACCCAAGATAAAATAACCTCTTATAAACCGGTGATATTGGAATTCATCACAACCCCAGATAATATGTTTAGTTACAAAACATACTTAGGATTACTAAACACTTAAATAAAAAAAAAATATCATAAGAAAAATAACATGAAAATAAATAAAAGTAAAATTTCAATAATGAAAGAAAATATTGGGGGTTAAAGGATCCACTTTTAATATTTCAAAATTAGAAATCTCTCTTATGTCAATGTTTACCGATTAATTAATTATATTTAACGATATCATAAAGGCAGTAATCCCATTTTTCTCAATTAAATCCAACCGACCATATAGGTGGTAACAAGGTTATTATTATTTTTTTTTTGAAAACTTGGCTAGCTAACCAATTCCAAATGAAATATTTGGGAGAGGCCAGTTATGTCATTGGGACTCATATACTTCGGGATCGCAAGAAACGACTGTTAGCTATGTCTCAGGCATCCTATATCGACAAGATCATTGTGTGATTTGGGATGCAGAATTCCAAGAAAGGAAATCTGCCTTATCAGCATGGAATTCATTTGTCAAAAGAACAGTCTCCTAAGACACCTCAAGATGTTGAGGAAATAAGACATATTCTATATGCCTTAGCAGTTGGTAGTCTCATGTATGTTATGTTATGGATGAGATCAGACATCTATTTTGCAGTGGGAGTAGTCAGTAGGTTTCAGTCGAACCCAGGATTGGATCACTAGGTGGCTGTGAAACATATTCTCAAGTATTTTAAGAGAATGAGAGATTATATACTTGTGTATTCCGGTGGGGATATAATCCTAAAGGGATATACGGACTCTAATTATCAAACAGATGTCGATTCTAGGAAATCGACATCTAGATCAGTGTTTACTCCAGGTGCTGAGGCTATAGTATTGCGGAGTATAAAACAATCTTGCATTGCTAACTCCACCATGGAGGCTGAATATGTAGCAGCTTGTGAAGCAGCTAAGGAAGCAGTCTGGCTCCGTAAATTCTTGGGAGATCTGGATTTGTTCCAGATATGGATATGTTAGGGTTGGTGCTTAGAGCGTCAATCCGGATTGTATTTATATCTGATTCATGAATACGAGCAATACATTTTTTTCCATAATATTACTAATTTAAATAGTAGCATATCTTGTCTTTTATATACGTATTCGATCTAATTTCAATTCATTCTCTTATATATGTGTAATAAATTAGTTTGCTAACCTGGAACATGAAGATATGCAGAAGCCTCTGTCGATGGTCAGATGCAAACACCCAGTATAACCCAATTAATCATATGTCTATGTTAACCAAGTTTCCTGAATTCATTAAGATCACGTTCCAATTGTGGCTACCCCCGCCCGACAGGTATATGTCTATCCTGTAAGGAAATCTACCTAAGAGACATTTCCCCAAGGTGAGATCGTGAGCTACTGAGTCTAAGGCTAAACCTAAAATTCATTTTCCAAGTTCATTTTAAGTTTACCAAATCAATCTTATTGGTGATCAGACAACAAGAAGAATTAAGACTAAGACTCAATATACAAGCCTAAAGTATTACCCAATATATTAGAAAATCAATTATTAAACTCGTAAATATTATGTTTCATCACTTCCCTAGAATACAAAGAAAATACTGGGGTTAAGGGATCCACTTTTACTAATTCTAATTTAGAAATATCCCTTATTATAATATAGAAATTATCAGTGATATTACCAACCGACCATATATGTGGTATCCTTATTAAGTTAGATTTTCAATTAAGTCAAACCAGTCATAAAGGCAGTGTTATTATTTGTCCATAAACCAGCCATACAGGCGGTAACTATTTGTCACATAAAAACCGGCCATATAGGCGGTGTCACATTATGTCAAATAAATAAAACAAGCCATTAAGGCGGTATAACCTTTAGTCCATATTATTAAATTATAATTTCTATATTATAGTTAAGGGAGATTGATCTAAACTAAAATAACAAAAGCTTCACCCTTCCCCCAACAGAAATTTAACTACAAAACATAACAGAAAGTAAAAACAAACAAACTATTATTACTAAAATTAAAAATACATAATTAAAATACTGAAAATAAATACAAACAAGCTGCAATCCCTAAATTCCTTATAGAAACCTAAGGAAAGCATCCGATTTACAAATGAAATGGCTTGGTATATATAGGCAAAGAAAATGCCTCCACCAATTTCTCCACCAAACACTCCACAAAATCCTCTACCAAATACTCCACCAAACATGACACCAAACATGGCACAAAACACTCCACCAAACATAACAATTTTTATTTTTTATTTTTTTATAATGACTTTAGTAATCAAACATAACACAATTTCGGATTGTTCATCAATTTCGGTCATGAAAACATCAGAATTCGAAATTCCTATAAACGTCAAAGTTGTAGATATTTGAATCTTCGTTAATTTGGAACTTGAATCACCTCAATCCACTAAAGAAGTAAGAAGTTATGGCTAAAATATGAAAATTGTGCAAAACGGAAATTTCCGAAATTGTACTTCGTTAGAACTCCATTTCAAGTTTCCTACCTCCAAAATCCATATGTCAAGTCCAGATTTTGTCATTATTTGTTCCATATTTCATCCTGAATGATTCTATTGAGTCCCGATTTTATTTAATCTATAAAATAAACTAAAACACATCAAAACGTTCATAAAACCCAAGAAACTTTACAAAATATTAAGTAAAATGGGTGGTAAATAGTGATATATTTTCCGCTCATCATCTACCTTTACTATTTCTAATTTAGAAATCTCCCTTATTATAATATATAAATTTGTGTGATATTACCAACTGACCATATATGTGGTATCCTGATTAAGTCAGATTATAATTAATTCCAACAGACCATAAATGCGTTATCAAATTTTGTCAGGTTAAAATCAATTTAATTAAGTCCAACCGACCATAAAGGCGGTATCATATTAGGTCAGGTTTCAAGATAATTTATATATTATAATTAAGGGAGATTAATCTAAATTATAATAATAAAAGCTTCACCCTTCCCCTAGCAGAAATTAACTACTAAACATAAAAGAAAGTAAAAACACACAAACTATTATTACTATTAAAAATAAAAATAAAACAAGTAAATAAAATAGTGTGAAAGTGAATTAAAGGTAAAATCAATATTATTAAACTATATAAGGTTGTGAATCCTTCCAATATCTTTTAAAGATGAAGTGGTTATCTCATGTTTGTGCAATATATTGGTTTACTAACCTGGAACACGAAATTATGCAAGAGCCTATGTCGATGGTCAGATGCAAATACCCAATGTAACCCAATTAATCATATGTCTATGTTATCCAAGTTACCTGAATTCATTAAAATTAAGTTCCAGTTGTGGCTACATCCGCCTGACAAGTATATGTCTATCCTGGATGGAAATCTATTTAGGGGTATCTAATCCTTAAGGGAGATCGTGGGCTATTATGTCTAAGGTTGAAACCTAAAATTCCTTCGTCAAATTTATTTTAAGTTTACCAGATCAATCTTATTAATGGCCAGTTAACAAGAAACATTAAGCTTAAGACTTAATAAATAAACTTTTATATTACCCAAGATAAAATAACCTCTTATAAACCGGTGATATTGGAATTCATCACAACCCCAGATAATATGTTTAGTTACAAAACATACTTAGGATTACTAAACACTTAAATAAAAAAAAATATCATAAGAAAAATAACATGAAAATAAATAAAAGTAAAATTTCAATAATGAAAGAAAATATTGGGGGTTAAAGGATCCACTTTTAATATTTCAAAATTAGAAATCTCTCTTATGTCAATGTTTACCGATTAATTAATTATATTTAACGATATCATAAAGGCAGTAATCCCATTTTTCTCAATTAAATCCAACCGACCATATAGGTGGTAACAAGGTTATTATTATTTTTTTTTTGAAAACTTGGCTAGCTAACCAATTCCAAATGAAATATTTGGGAGAGGCCAGTTATGTCATTGGGACTCATATACTTCGGGATCGCAAGAAACGACTGTTAGCTATGTCTCAGGCATCCTATATCGACAAGATCATTGTGTGATTTGGGATGCAGAATTCCAAGAAAGGAAATCTGCCTTATCAGCATGGAATTCATTTGTCAAAAGAACAGTCTCCTAAGACACCTCAAGATGTTGAGGAAATAAGACATATTCTATATGCCTTAGCAGTTGGTAGTCTCATGTATGTTATGTTATGGATGAGATCAGACATCTATTTTGCAGTGGGAGTAGTCAGTAGGTTTCAGTCGAACCCAGGATTGGATCACTAGGTGGCTGTGAAACATATTCTCAAGTATTTTAAGAGAATGAGAGATTATATACTTGTGTATTCCGGTGGGGATATAATCCTAAAGGGATATACGGACTCTAATTATCAAACAGATGTCGATTCTAGGAAATCGACATCTAGATCAGTGTTTACTCCAGGTGCTGAGGCTATAGTATTGCGGAGTATAAAACAATCTTGCATTGCTAACTCCACCATGGAGGCTGAATATGTAGCAGCTTGTGAAGCAGCTAAGGAAGCAGTCTGGCTCCGTAAATTCTTGGGAGATCTGGAATTTGTTCCAGATATGGATATGTTAGGGTTGGTGCTTAGAGCGTCAATCCGGATTGTATTTATATCTGATTCATGAATACGAGCAATACATTTTTTTCCATAATATTACTAATTTAAATAGTAGCATATCTTGTCTTTTATATACGTATTCGATCTAATTTCGATTAGATTGAAACTAAATCTGGTTTAGTGATATGTATATATATTAGGCAAAGACCCCAGGATTTACAATGTAGTGCGCATTTACAATATAGATTGTAATTGACATTGGGAATTGTCACTATAAGTTGTATTTCCTTAAATTAAGTTCCTGATCAAGATTTACTGACACGGGTCCGTTAGTAAAATCCACTGAGACTAGTACATGTCGTATATTGGACTTGGTCCGATGGTTTATCCCAATAAACCATGAGTCTTGGGAGACTCGTATAGACGTGTAGGTGTTTATTTGATAAACACTAAACAATCACCAAAGATTTCCTAATAGATGGTATACCAACGTCAATAGGAATCTTCTCGGGTTGAGTAACATAATGATTCTTTAACTTGAGATACCACTGTGGATATATGAGTTATCATCTACACTTAGATGGCAGTCACATCACCGATCTATTTAGATCAGACTTCCGTCTGTTTGTTGGATGTGGACTCATACTCATGATATCCTGTGAGTATCAAGAAATGATCTGTCAGTTCTGTGTACAGAGCATAGGTAGTCCATCATGTGATTAGCAATCTTTTAAATCTATGGCCATAGTATACTTTGAAAGTGAGTTCCGAATGTTATTAGAGATTGCTAATAGATACATCGACGAGATTATTCTTATAGAGATTTGACATCTGTATTTATATCTTTGGGATAATCCAGATACCTGTAACGGAGGAATATACATATGCAGTGACCTTGACATGTATGATTCATCGAGTTTATATGTGGTCGTCATAATTTACGGGTGGGTGAATTATGGACACGAAATTGGATTTTGTGATGGATATGTATGAATCTAAAAAGTCTCACTAATGAAATATACTCGTAGAGCACTAGGGAAACTATTATGAATAATACTGATTATTTATAACTCACTTAATGGTTAAACGAAAAATACATGCAATCGAGACCTAACGATCATTTCCGATTAATATGTATTTGTATTTAATACTTGATTTTATTAAATACACATTAATAAAATATCAAATTATGATATTTGATATATATCATTAATATATGTATTTGAGATATTTAATGTAAATATAATACATATATTTAAGATATTTGTATTTAATTATTTAATTATATAAATGATATATGATTAATATAATTAAAGTTACAAATATCTTATGTAATGATTTGCTTTATTAAAGCTTGGAAATGACATGTTGCCATTGGAACACATTTTAGTTGCCTTATGAATAGATAAATGTGATCTAAATTTTAGCAAAATGTGTACCAATTAAATTGAAAAAAAAAATTAAAGTATTTGATTTTTATTTTTTGTTGAAATTCGAAAACTTCAATTTTTTTTTTATGCAAAATTGTTTTGTTTCAATTTTTTCATATTACAACGAGTTCAACAAAATTAAAAAGTGAGTTGTAACATCCCATATTTTCAAGACAGTTCTGGAAGGTTCCCGGACTGAAGTTATGGTCTCGAAACATGATGATAATAAAGAATAAGAGTTCAAGCGATGATATATGGATCGGAATAATATAAAGTGAAGATTTGTCGCATTAGAAGACGCGTCGTCTCAAAAATCAGTTACGCAATTTATGCTTAAAGTTTTTCATTTCGGTAGCAAAAGTAGTAAACGAATTCCGATTAAGTTGATTTTCGGACTCGTTTTTCCCAGACGAACAACTTTCGTGTGGAACACTTTTCGAAATCACATCAAAAGGCTTCAAAATAGTTGATTTCTGAAAATACCCTTCTATATTGGGGCAATTTAGTAATTTTTTAGGATTGACACATTATGTTTATTGATTTTCATTTCAAAAAAAAAAGAAAAATGAAAAATGAAATAAGAAAACGGGGAAGAAATACGAGAGAGAGAGGGAGAAGAGAGAGAGAAGAAGGGTGGCCGGTGCACGGCCAGCCGACCACCCCCGGCGGTGCGTGTAGGCACCGCCGGCTTCATCTCCACTAGGCCGGCCACATGGTGGCCGGTGATTCCTCTTTGGACGGCCGAATCAGCGAGAAAGAGAATGAGAAGCCGCGTGAAGTGGGTTTGACGGTTCTGGCTCGTCGCTTCGTTTCACGGCCCGAGCCATCCGTCAAATCGAAGCCCTCGACGAGTACTACAAGATGGTGGTGATAGTTTCTTCGATTCATACCCGAAATCACGCGAAACGAGAAGGGAAGTCTTATATGAATAGTAACCTCGACGTGAACAGTAGTTCCTATCGGAATTCTGTCTATTCCAGTACGTTCATGGGATCGTTTGGAGTCTTATATGGCCTCGAAATCTTGATCGGACCAGGATTATGGGTGTCTGCCAAGCCAGGTAAGTAATCCAAACGATGAATACTTGTGACATTTGTTCTGTTTGGATTTAGATAATAAAGAAATTTTATAAGTATATGTATAACCATATAACATAATATATATATATATATATGCAAGTAAGATACTAGCAAACCTAAGATTGAAAGTATAAGAATGATAAAGTGTATGTATACATGATATGTGAGAAAATACATGTGAGTATAATATATGGGTACCTGAGATTAGGAGTTGTAGAAACTACACCCTAGGGAATGAGATTAAAGTTTAAAGAATGATAAATTATAACGAAGTAACTATATATGTACAAATGCATATAGAAGAATACAAAAAAACAAGATCACGAGTACATACATAGATAAGTATAAGCATGTATGTGTAAATAGGCATGTAAGTAGGCAGAAACAAGTATGTATGTTAGTACGCATGCATATGTGTAAGCATATGAAACAGAGTATGTATATATAAGCAAGAGGCTGTGTGTATTGAAGTACAAAAAGAATGCAAGTTGCATGGAGAAATAAGTAAGCATGTATATTGTATGTATATATATTGTATACAAGTATTTTTTATGCATGTTTAAATGAGCATAGAGTATACGTGTATATGAATATATGTAAAAAAGATGTTGAGCACCAGACTTGAGCATGAGAAAGTATGTATATGAGAGGATGATTTTTCTTTCAAAGTTGATTTGTATTCACTTGTTATTGTTTCAGATTTATTTTAAATATTTTAGGGCGTTAGCCTTATTGAAGTATCAGTTATTTCTTATGTTAGTTTGTTTTGAAGGATTTATAATTTCAAAAGCAATGTTTTTAAAACATGAGATTTATGATTTTTCGAGGCATGGCGGAAAAACCCACCTCAATATGTAACTTTATTCAGATATGGAATTGACAGACAACACATGTGCACATGTAGAGGACTGGGGGGAATGCGATACGTAACGCCCCCAGATCCTAGTTCAGGACTAGGGATGACAGATGCCCCTAGATCCTAGTTTTAGAGCTTGGAGGGTAGCATAGATCCGCACCCCCAGTTCTAGTTTTGTGGCTTGGGGGACGGCGATACGTAACGCCCCAAGACCACATGTTTTAGGGACAGTAGTGGCATGCTTTGGGGGATGGTGATACGTAACGCTCCAAAGACATGGATTTGCACTACTAGCTCCAGTTAGGCATATGGGCAGATGGTGAAATGTAACACCCTCATACGTCGAGTTTTCATATACATATCAATACTCAGACATCAGAATTTCAGAAACGAGTTTTTAGATATCAGATTTTTAGGAAACAATTTTCCAGATTAGATTTTCAGAAAATAGAGTTGTTATGAACAAAACTTTTAGAAAGAAATGATTTTTACAAGAGAATATAGTTTTGAGAATAAGATTACAGATTTCAGATACATTTTCCATGTAAACTTTCAAACCCAATTTTATAATCTGTTTTCAGACAAGATTTATAGAACACCAGTTTTCAAGTAAGTTTACAGAGATTTGGTTTTTAGAAGCGTTTTCCAATTTCAGATTGGAATTTAATTTTCAGAAATGACTTTCCGATTTTAGTTTTCATTTCTAGGTTGAGATTCAGATTGTGACAAGTATAGATAGAAAGAGTTTTCTAGTTTGAGATACATGTTCAAGTTGGTGCATGAGAATATATTATTTATAGCATATACAAATGAATAAGAGAGTTATGTTATATAATGAATTTTGATTATGCTATATATGTATTATGTGATTATGATGCATGAGTTCAGACATAAGGTAAGTAGTATAGGAATCATATATATGGATTTGCATGTATGAAGGAATGCGTAAGTACGAGGTGTGCGATATTCATAGGTAACAGGTAAAGGAAGGTAAAAGTTTGAATGTGTTTTTTTGTGCTATGATTAGTTTATAAATGATTATATGAAAAAGATGTGGAGTGTGAACGAATGGTAAGAGTTATGTTATAGAATAGAATGAGTAATTATGATTTACACATGTCGGATAAACGATTAAAAATAAGACTTAGTAAGTGTTGTTTATATAACTTAAATATAAGATGATCGATCAGACAATGGTAAGAATAAATACATGGTGAGTTAAGGAAGTTATAAAATTTCAGAACTAAGATAAGTAAACAAGGGCAAAGCAATGATATAAGTTAAGATTTTAATTGACATTGGAATATTTTATTTTTGAATGTATGCATGGTTACTTACTGAGTCTTATGACTCACACTACCACAATTTGTTAGTTTTGTAGGTCAGTAGCAGTCATACTGAGCCAGCAGGACATTAATGAAGACTTTGAAGACAGTGAATCGCCACAATTGTAGTCAAGAGAGGCATTGAGTCCTGGGTCAAGTTATGGGTCCTCACGACCCCTTGCATTTGTATTTACACTTGTATTGCATATGTAAAGGGTTATGTAATAATATAGTATTATTTTGAGTTCAGGCCGGAGGCCAAGTGATTTGCATTTCGTTTATTGAGTTCTGGCCCGAGGCCAAGAAAATGGTTGCATATATTTTGAGTTTGCATAAACATGTTGTTTGGAGGTGCTGGACTTTGATTAAGGTTTCATGATTTTTAGCAGAGGTCATACCGAAATTTTATTAATATCAGAGGCTTATGGAGATGGGTTGTCTCCTGCCGGTAACATCCTAGCTTAGGCGGGATGTTACATGAGTTGAGAGCATTTTGAAGGAAAACCAAAAGAGAAAAAGCTTAAGTTTTGGAAATTTGTAAGTATTTCTCATTTTTCTTCAAATATAAATTGTTTCTATTAATCTTATCTTCATTGTGTTGCTAAGATTGATCTCTCTACTCTTAAGTTTGTAATTAAATTTGTTGGAAGCTTGTTTGAGGGTGTTATGCATGTATGATTAATTAATTTATTTATTATTGTAATTAAGCTTAATAAATTAATTAGAAAATTAAAGTTGTCATTCTAGAGTTAATTAGCCATTTATAATTAACCTAGAATTGCTCTTGATTAATTTCATGATGTGAGACTTGACTGGTGTGGTAATTGAATTATTAAAGTATTGAATTTTGTCAATTAATGTAAATTGTGAAATTGGAATAATTTATGAAATTAGGGTTCTTAACCCATTCCAATTTTGGGGCTTTTCATATATATGATATAATTTGATGTCTATTTGATGTATGTCAAATTTGGGATTGATTGGATTTGATCTTGATGTGTTTTGAATAAATTGGGCCAAATTATAATTAATACAAAAGCTGGGCTGTTTTCGTAAATTTGGAAAAATCTGGGCGGTTTCGAAATTATGGAAAAGTTTTTGGTTTATGTTGCAAATTGTATAAATTATTTTGGGATTGATTTAGAATCAATTAAATATGTATTTGACAATTTAAGGACCAAAATGATTAATTTGTAAAGTGTATGGGTCTCATAGCAATTAATGATAAATCTAATTTTTCAGATAAAAATTCTGTAACATCCCGCCTAGGCCAGGATGCTACCGGCAGGAGACAGGAGAACCCATCTCCATAAGCCTCTGATACTAACGAAATTTCGGCATGATGTATTTGTAACATCATGCAACCTGGCCTATAGCCAGCATCCACATACATCATAAACATAAAATCTCGGCCTCAGGCCGGAATCACAACACTAATGCAATCTAAGGGCCCAACTAAAATACGATGCAGACATAATACAATTGGGGCTCCGTGCCCGAAAATACGTATATGCAAAAACTTTTACAAACTTTAAACTTATACAATGGAACTTATAAACAACTCAATTACTTTACAAATAAACTCATAAACAACTTGACTCTTATACTCCCAAGACCTGGTGACTGGCTGACTGCAACGCTGCTATCCGGCTCCTCAAAATTTGGTATCTGTGGTCGATCGATCGGATCACCAACCTGCAAAACTCAAAACACTTGCTTTCGCTGCGCTACTCTGATATATTATTTCTTTCCTAATTAATCCTCTACTAGTTCCAATTCAGACTCTTACTATAGTTATCTTTCTTTTAACACATTGAAATATCATCAAATCGGATCTAAATATAATATTCTTTCTATTGCATAACCACCAAACTAATACTAACCGTACAAACTTGAATATAAAATCTTATAATCATTAACTAGTGTTTTACCACCTGTTCCTTCCATATAAGCATACAATGCACACATACATCAATCAATACTCAGATATAATCATGCTATCATTCATTAATGTCCACTTTATGCGTCACAAATGTTAACTAGAATGTATGATTTAAATGCATGACTTTTATAAGCTATGCAATACTTTAACCATGCCATGCTTTTATGAAATACGTCTTGAAAATCTTTTCTGAAAACTGCTTTCTAAACTCTTTAGGAAATCTGTCTTTCTGAACTACTATTTTCTAAAAACTGTTTCTGAAAACTGCTCATCTGAAAACTGTTTCTGAAAACTGAAGTCTTTATCTGAAATCTGTATTTCTGAAAACTGAAATCTGTATCTGAAAACTGAAAACTTTCTTTAAGTTCTGTGTCTCTGTCTGAAAAACTGGACGTATGAGGGCGTTACGTATCGTCCGTCCCCTCGTACGCCGATCTGGAGGCAGAAGTGCAAAACCATGACTTTGGGGCGCTACGTTCCGCCGTCCCCAAAGCATGCCACAACTGTCTCATAATCTGGGGGTCTAGGGGCGTGATATCTCGCCGTCCTCCTAGCCCATCTGGAGGATCTGAGAGCGTCCCCTCAGTCCTCAACATGTGCACATGTCTCTGAATCCGTCAATTCCAACTGAATCTCAAGTTACATACTGGGGTGAGTTTTTCCCTCATGCCCCGAAAACATAAAAACTAAAATCTGCTACTCAAACTGTAAAAACATTTTGTGAAATACCCTTCGTCAAAAGGAAACATCTGAAACCTTCTTTAAAATACTTGAATTTCGAAAACATTCTTAACTTCAACTCGGTTTATGAAAATCTTAATGAGCAAACATGCATATATGTTTCTTATGCTTTCACTAATCACAACCAAACTTTATTACATACTTATCTTATGCATTCCTACAAATTAATGATTCATGTATTCTATTCCTTTTTATACCTTCGTCTTTAGCTGTCTTTTAATCTATAAACTAACTCTGTCATAACTGAAATACACCAAACACAAAGCATCTACTCAACATACTTCTATACCATGATCTCTACTCAACTCACTGCCAATGGATAAAATTAATGAATTCCCAACTCAACTTGAAACATGGCAGTCAATTTTAAATAACTTAAATATATATATCACTTGAACTTTAAGCATCACGCACTTATTTAAGAAAATCTATGAACCTGGATCTATTCTGATATCAAATAATTAGGTAAATAGTTTGAGAGTGACAGTGGTCAATCAAATTCATATAAAGAATATATCTAGCAAAACGAGAGTACCCATCTACCGCTATGATAACAACCCACAAACTTATGGTTAAAACTCTAAAAACAGTTGCTACAATAAACCTCCTTAAAATTATAGTTAAATCTGGAATTTTCTCACGGTAACCTGGGCAGATTTTCATAACAAATTCCATTCCCTATATATAAAAATTACATGGATTGAATCCATATTAGGCTTCAACAGCCATTAAGACATTTTGTTGGCAATCAAAACAGTACTTTACACTATTGAATATAATATAAAAAGTCCCAGAAAAAGAAATCGTAAATAAAAGCTTCATTTCATACACAAATAGAGATAAGCCATTCCTATTGTAGACATCAACCGCACACCTTCCCTCAACTGTTTTCAGGTCATTACCAAGAACATTAATAAATTTAATATATCCATCAATTCGATCCACAATCCATTTCCATTCGGTCAAGTCTTCTTAATCAAGCCTAAAGTATTTACAATATCACACTAAACTCATTTCTTTCAAACCTTACTATATCAATATTTATACTAAATATAAGCTTGCATAACTTTGCTGTTACCTAAAACAGAAAATCAAATTCCCAAACAAGCCCTACATGATCGGTCACAAGGAGACCCATTAACAGAATTTGTGCTTTTTATTATTATTATTTGTTGACGGCTGATTTTGGTTTCAGGGTAATATTGGAATATTACTCCCGAGGAAATCCTCCCTCAATAGTGAATTTGTTTGGTTATGGGGGACCAAAGGCAAATTTAGCGAAAAACAGATAAACACACCAAACAACAAGGGGATTTAACGTGGTTCGGTGGATTTGGATCCGACCTACGTCCACGGACACAAACAAGATGGTACTTTTATTACTTAAACACTCTTCTTGGATCTCCACAAGTCAGAGCTTGAAGATTCAGATCACTAGTTTTTTGTTGATGATTTGATGATGATTTTACACATACTATGCCCTCCTATTTATAGTAATACAGAAATCAGACTCCTATTTGCATAAGAAATCCTAGTTGAACTTAGTCTCTTCTCTTTTCTTATTCCTTTTCGGATTCTGACTTCATTTCCTTGTGAGAGTAGGATAATCTGCCTATCTTATCCGCAAGAATAGGGCGTCGTCATCTTGAATAAGTCTCGCTGTCTGGTCGGTCTTCATGAGGTCGGTCATGACGGTCTTTTATGCTGAGAGTGTTTCTGCCGACCTTATAGTGCTCGGTCATCCGTACCAAAGTGGTCGGTCCTTTTATGTGTGGTCGGGTCGGCTTTGATGATCTCAACCAGTCAGGGAATTACCCTTCTGTCCTCGTCATGCTGTCTTAAATGTTTATAGTGCCTGAAAAACACCATCAACATATGTCCCCTAGTTCTCGGTTCCAACAAGCGTGCAAGTTGGTGCCGGGAACTATATAAAGAAGGTGTTTTTTGCTCTGTTTGGAGGTCGGTCTTGGGTCGAGAAATGCTTTGTTGCTTCTTTTTAAGCGTTTCGTCTCGAGACACGCAATCAGTCACGTCCGTTTAAATGCCTATCAAATCAACTTTAGGGTTTCTTCTAAGTTTGACACTTGTCAAACATCCGACGGGTTCCCGCCAAAAAAGGGAACGAATCGACCCTGCAGAGGCGTCTTCACAGTGAGCTGATCTCAGCCGTCTGTTTAAAGTTGGGAGACCCTTTTTGCAGTCGACGCTTGGCGTTCATCCGGGCTCTTCCTTTAGATCCAATGGTCACGAGCGTCTTTGCCATGACTATAAGAGGGCGAGGCTTTCACTATTCAATCTTTTTCGGCAATTTCTTCTTCTTTTCTGCAAATATCTCTGTGATTTGCCTGACTCCGTGCTTTCGAAGTTCAACCGTGGTCTTTTTCTTCCTCCGTGCTGTGAAAATAAGGAACGGGCACACCCGTACTTAACAACCTTCTGCCTCTTCTGAGAAGAACAAGTAAGTCTTCTGAACGACCTCTTCCCCTTTTGTGTTTTATGAATCTGTGTTTTGCTAGGGATAGATTTATGGTTTGCCGGGTTCTGCTTTAGGGCATTTTTAGAGACCACCTGCTTTTAGCTAACATGGGAACCATGGGTAGTTTCTTTTAGCCGTAGACTGACTTCTCCTTCCTTCTCTGTTTTTCTGTGGGTGTCAGGGATGTCTGACAGCAGTTCCTCCCCTGAAAAGCCTGCTAATATCTCAATTCCCCCTGCTGAGGAGCTCTCATCGGGCTCGGGGGCACCTAGTGTAGAAGACCTTGACACTACCCCAACTCCTTCTGAGATTGAACAAGACTCCTACCATCAGAGGGTTCCTCGGAAGGACCCAGAGCCCGGTGAACTTGGGTCGTCGGCTCTGGACATGAACCGCCCCTCTAAGATAACTGAGGATGATCTGGCGCTGTTGCGGCACGATATGACATCCCAATAGATATTGCCCTTGAAGTTCCAGGCCCGATGGATCGTGCTAGTCAGCCTGATGAGGGCTCGGTGGCGCTTCTTCCTGTCTTTTTTGAGTGTGGGCTACGGCTGCCGATGCAACGTTATTTTGCTTGGATGCTGGCCGAGATGGAGATTGCCCCTTGCCAATTGAGTTGAATAGCTGGAGGATTCTGGCCGGCATATATGTGGTCTGGCACCGGGCGGGTTTAGGTGTACCTTGTTTGGAAGAGGTGAAGAGGTTATACCGTTTGAAGTCTAACCCAAAGACTCACTACGGTTGGTATTACCTCTCTGCTTACGATAGCTCGTCCAACCTTGTCTAGAAACTCCCCGATTCTAACAAGAATTTCAAGGACCTTTGGTTCTAGGCTACTGGGGATTGGGGTCGGGTCCTGAGATCGTTTGAGGAGGACGTCTCGGTTCCGGATATTTTCAGGGCCGGAGGTTAGAGAGTTCAATACCCCTTCTTTCTTTCTTTATTCCCGCTCTTAATTTTTTAGGTTTCTAACTTCTCTGGTTCCTCCCAGCTTGTTGGCGAGATGCTCCCAAGGTTTCTCGTCAGGTTCGGAGGCGGGTAGGCTGGGCTCGTCGGGTATGCTGCCCACTGGAGGGAATTGGTTAATGATGCGGCCTTTGTTGAGTCAGGCCTTACTCGGACCGTCCCTTCGGAGGTCTCAGGTCGGATAGGTAGATGATTGCTGACTGTTTTGTGTTGACTTTCTTTTGTTTTATGCTCGGGTCCTGACTTCCTTTTTCCTTTTTGTAGGCATGTCGAAGAGGCCGAAGTTTCTTGAGAAGTTGGCCAGTACTATGAAGAAGGCCGGTCATGCTGAGATTGGAACTCCCGGGGCACAGCCTGATCCTGCCGAGGCTGGGAGGGCGTCTCAGGGGAGAGTTCAGCCGGCTGCTCGTGATCTGTCTTCTCCTGGTGCACAATCATCGGGGTCTGCTCGTCTCACCAGTCCGCCGAAGCCCTTGAGGAAAAGAAGGCGTCAATTTGGGGCCGAGGAGACCGAGCTGGTCCAAGAGGAGGAGGAGGATCCTGTCCCGGGCAAGAAGAAAGACGCTCGCCGGGGTAAGAAATCATCCGTGGGCTCCTCAAAAAAGCGAAAGGGTTCTGTGATCCTTGGGGCGGATGACCTGGGAGAGAGCATCCGGGAGGCCACTTCCCATTTAGTGCCGGCTTCAATGAATTGGCCGAGGTCATTCCCCTGGGGAGGTCTCGAGATATGAGGATATCTCGCCCGAGGCTGTGGTCATCGAGATGAGCTCTCAGATGGCAAAAGTAGTTTATTCTCTCCTTTCTTTTTCTCTGATTTCTGCTCCCGTTTTCTTCATCTCGTATCTTGACTTCTTTGTTTTTTTTTTTTTTGCAGGCCACTTACCTCATGGCAAAGAACAAGGACCTTCTTTTGAGCCTGTTGTCCGAGGGTGGTCAGGCCCAGAGACTTCAGAATCGCCTTTCGGAAGTGGAGGCTAAATTGGCTGATCGGGAGGGGGTGATTCAGAACCTTGAGTCGACGGCCATTGAGAACTTTAAGGTTAATAAGGCTCTTAAGGCTGCTGCTGCGCTGGAGCGAAAGCTTGCTGACAATGCTCGGGAGGATTTGAAGACCGCCCAATCTGAAATTGGTGTTTTGAAGGCCAATGTGGCCAGTGTTGAAACAAAATTGAAGGCCAATGAAGAACAAATGGCACGGGCCCGGGATGACTTTGAGAGGAAAGAGGCCGAGCTTGAGGAGAGAGAGGCCGATCTTGAGGCCGAGAAGGAGGCCATTCGTCTTGAGGGGGTTGGTGACTGCGCTGAACTGATACCGATGGTGCTGCCGAGTCTGAATATGGATCCTATATATGCGGCCATCAGTTTCTGTAAAGGGGATATCTCCGAGGAGGAGTTCCAGAAATGGCTTCCTCCCCCTACCGAGGAGGTTATGAATCCCGACCCGATTTCGATCGTCCCGGCTTCCGGAGCTTCCCAAGAAGGACGATCTGATATTCCAGCCTCCGGCGAGGACTGCCTTGAGATCCCTCCTCCCGTCCCTGAAGTAGAGGTCTCCCGTGCAGCCGAGGATGAAGCAGCTGTACCTCCTCCCGAGATCGAGCCAATCCTTCCGTTGTCTGAGCGAGCTGAGGAAGAAATTCCTGCCCCTGTGCAGGCTGAATGAGAAAGGGTAACCCGACCGGGGCCCTGTGTACACTTTAACCTTTTGTAATAAAACTTCAAGTTGTATTTTGATATACATATATGTATTTTACGTGTATTTCGTGTCTTTCTCCCTTTTTTTGTTTCCGAACAATTTCGATACCCTTCAGGGGTCGTCATGAACCGGAGGGGTACAGCCCGGCCCCGATCAGAGTAAAAGACTCGGGTTCTGGGGGAATGTTACCTCCCTGATACAAAGGAACCGACTCGGTGGGACATAACCTGATCCCGAGCTGAGTGAGACACTTGGCTCTGGGGGAATGCTACCTCCCCAGTCCAAGGAAACCGACTCGGTGGGACGTAACCCGACCCCGAGCTGCGTAAAAGATTTGGACCTGGGGGAATGCTACCTCCCCATTCAAAGAAACCGATCGGTGGGACGTAACCCGACCGAGCCGAGCTGCGTGAAAGATTTGGACCTGGGGGAATGCTACCTCCCCGGTCCAAAGAAACCGACTCGGTGGGACATAACCCGACCCCGAGCTGCGTGAGAAGATTTGGACCTGGGGGAATGCTACCTCCCCAGTCCAAAGAAACCGACTCGGTGGGACATAAGCGACCCCGAGCTGAATGAACAGGTAGTCGGCGGAACGAAATCCAGCCCCGAGCCGACTACCCCCTGGGTTTCTATTCAGAAGGGAAGTGAATCAACCTTTTGAAACCTACCGAATCTGGCATGGGCGTCCCTCTGTCAGATTGGCAAAAAACAAAAACAAGATTTCTGGAAAATAAAATTAAAAGGTGGGGGTGACATTAGCACCTATCCCAAAAAACGTTTTTGCAAATATAAACAACATTGGATGCCTCAAAACAGCGTCCCGTCTGAGGTCTCCAAAACACAATTCTGAATCTTTCAATTCAGTGTCCCGGCGAACCAAGATTTGGATCAAAAATAGCGTTTGATTGGTAAGGGCACATCCTCTACACGTCGGTCCGCTGGGGAGCCTGTGTGTTTCATGAGGGCTCCTCCTTACCACGCTGGAGTAGGCACACGCTACAGGAGCTCAACGCATCCCCGTGTGCTGTCTCACATCACGGAAAGTGATGAATGGATCAAAGAGTGTCCGGGACGCTAAGGGCATATCCCTCCTTAGGTTCGGTATCACTGGAGCTAGCAATCGTCACGGGGGCCTCGTCACTCCCCGTGCTATGCTTTCCCACGGATCCATTACATCGGGTAAATGAGGATCAAAGAGTGTTCGATACATTAAGGGCATTTTCCTCCTTATGTTGGTAACACTGGAGCAAGCAATCGCCACAGGGGTATCATCCCTCCCCGTGCTATGCTTCCCACGGATCCTATGCATCGAGTATGTCCCTGAGACCCCGAGCTAAAGAGATATTTGGTCCTGGGGAATGTCTTGTCCCCAGTCCAATGAGCATGACCCGGTGGGACGTAACCCGACCCCGAGCTGAAAAAGGCACTTGGACCTGGGGGAAGGGTGTACGTCCCCAGTCCGAAGAGCTGACTCGGTGGGATGTACCTGTTCCCGAGCTGAAGAAGGCACTTGACCTGAGGGAATGTTATGTCCCCAGTCCGAAGGGCTGACTCGGTGGGATGTACCTGTTCCGAGCTGAAGAAGGCACTTGGACCTGGAGGAATGTTACGTCCCCAGTCCGAAGGCTGACTCGGTGGGATGTACCTGTTCCCGAGCTGAAGAAGGCACTTGGACCTGGGGGAATGTTAAGTCCCCAGTCCGAAGGGCTGACTCGGTGGGATTGACCCGACCCCGAGCTGAACGACCTCGGTGAAATAAGATCCAGCCCCGAACTTTTTGATACATTAAGGGCGTATTTCTCCTTAGTTTTTGGATTGTTGCATTTGAGTATGTCCCGGAGTTCTTTTCAACTTTTATTTAAGAGCGGATAAATAAAATAAGAAAAAGTCTTTTATTGATACTTGGGGACGTACTGCCCTTCTTACAACTCTTTGTGGGTCATTTTGAGAGAGGCTCTGTTTTTGAATTCCTGTCCCTTGTTCGTAAGCGGATAGAAGGAAGGGAAAAGTCTACTGGAAGTATTTTCTCAACATCTCGGCGTTCCATGGCTTTTTCAATCTTGTGCCGTCCAGCCGTTCTAGGATGTACACTCCTGGCTTCACCACTTTTACCACCTTGTAAGGCCCTTCCCATTGGCGCCCAGGGAGCCTTCCTCTGGCCTCCGAGAGTATTTAGGGTGACTTTTCTTAGCACCAGGTCGCCTGGGATGAAGGTGCGTATCCGGATCCTTTTATTGTAGAAGCGGGCCATCCTTTGTTGGTAGATTGCTGTTTCATGGCCGACCTCTCTCTCTTCTCTTCGATCAGGTCGAGGTGGTTTCTGATAAGTTCTTCGTTCTGTTTACTCTCATCGTGCTGAACCCTGTGGGAGGTCACCCCGATTTCTGCCGGGATGATAGCTTCATACCCGTATGCTAAAGAGAACGGGGTTTCTCCTGTGGAGTCTTTACAAGTTGTCCGGTGTGTGCCCATAGTACTTCCGGTAGTTCCTCGACCCATAGGCCTTTGCTGGATCCGAGCCGAGCCTTCAGGTTAGCCTTGATGGTTTTGTTGGTCGCCTCGACTTGTCCGTTTGACTTGGGATAGGCTGGTGTGGCGAACTTTAGGGCGATCTGGAGGTCCTCGCAAAGTTTTCTGAAACCTTTGCTGTCAAACTGCTTCCCGTTGTCAGTAATGACAGCTCGGGGGATCCTGAACCGGCAGACGATATTTTTCCTCAGGAATTCAGTGGTTTTTTTTCTCTGTGATGGTGGATAATGGCTCTGCCTCTACCCATTTGGTGTGAAATAGTCTATGGCCACGATGGCATACTTCGCCTGTCCTTTCCCTTGTGGCATCGGTCCAATGATGTCCAGTCCCCACTGGGCGAACGGCCAGGGACTGAGTAGCGTGGTCAATTGTTCTGCTGGTTGGTGGTGGAGGTTTGCATTTTTTCTGACATCCTTCGCACCTGCGGGCCACTTCTATGCCGTCCTGGTGCATGGTCGGCCAGTAAAAACCTTGTCTTAAGGCTTTGAAAGCAATTGAGCGACCTCCGGCGTGGCTTCCGCAGATGCCTGTTGTATCTCTCTGAGCACATAATTTGCTTCCTCTTCGGCAAGACATCTTAAGAGGGGGACTGAGTAACCCCGTCTGTAAAGTACCCCGTCAATTAGGAGAATTTGGTGCTTTTGTACCTTAACTTTCTGGCCTCTGTTTGTCCTTGGTGTTTTCTCCTATTTCCAAGTATTTTCTGATGGGCTGCATCCTGATGTTTGACTTTCTTTATCTAGAACTTCTACTTTGGATTCTCCCCGCTCCTTTCCTGGATGTAGATCAAAGGGATTATCCTGGGGGTGCTCGGCTTTTGTTGAAGAGGCGAGCCGTGCCAGGGAATCTGCCTCACAATTGTCCCTCGGGGGATTTGTTCGAAGTGTACATCTCCCATCTTCCGGTGTTACTTTCGTACTTCGGTCAGATAGGCCATCATGCTAGGCTCTTTTGCTTGAAATGCTCCGTTTAGTTGCTGAACGGCTAATTGCGAGTCACTCCTTACTACCACATTTTGGATCCCTAGCACCGTGCATAGTCTCAAACCGCCCAATATTGCTTCATACTCTGCTTCATTGTTGGTTGCTATGAAAGCGAATTTCAGGGCGAGTAGGATTTCTTCTCCTTTGTCGCTTTTTAGGATGACTCCCGCCCCATTGCCTTGTGTGCTGGCCGAGCCGTCTACGGACATTTCCCACTTGTCCTCGTCTATAGCCAGGGCCTGGGGGTCGGTACTACTTCGGCGACAAATCTGCCAGGGCTTGTCCCTTTACTGCTGCTCTTGGGAGGTAGGCGATGTCATTCACTTAATTCTACCGACCACTTTACTAATCTGCCGGAAACCTCTGGCCTCTGCAGAATTTGTTTTAGGGGGTGGCCGGTGATACCCTGATAGGATGGGCCTGGAAGTAAGGCCGCAATTTTCGAGCTGCCGTAACTAGTGAAAGGGCGACTTGTTCGTGTACTGGATACCGGGTTTCAGCGTCTAAGAGGGCTTTGCTGATATAGTAGACAGGCTTTTGGATTTTGTTGGTTTCCTGTATCAGTACTGAACTTACTGCTCAGTCCGAAACAGCCAGATATAGGTATAATGTTTCACCTGGAAGTGGTTTAGCCAGGAGTGGGGGCTGCATCAGATACTGTTTCAGCTGCTGGAAGGCTTCTTCGCACTCTGCCGTCCAGTCGACATCCTTCTTTGCTTTTTGAATTACTTTGAAGAAAGGGTGGCATTTGTCAGTTGCTCGTGATATGAACCGGTTGAGCGCGGCCACTCTACCGTTCAGACTCTGCACTTCTTTTACTGTCTTGGGAGACTTTAGGGCCAGAACTGCCTGATCTTCTGTGGGTTTTGCTTCAATTCCTCGGGCACTTACCATATAGCCTAAAAAACTTCCCTGAAGCTACCCCGAAGGTACATTTTTCCGGATTGAGCTTCAGGTTGTGTTTTCTTAGAAGCTCGAAGGTCCTTTTTAGGTCGTCCATGTGGTTGTTTGGTTCTTTTGACATTATCATGTCATCGACATAGACCAACATTGTAATGCCCGATGAGTGGTTTGAAAACTTTTTACCAACCTTTGGAAAGTTGCCCCAGCGTTTTTTAGCCCGAAGGGCATCACTTTTATAGCAGTAAAGCCCCTGATCTGTGATGAAGGCTGTCTTCTCTTCGTCCACCGGGCACATTTTGACCTGGTTGTATCCGGAGAAAGCATCCATGAAGCTCAGTAAGCCTTGACAGGCGTGTGGTGTCTACTAGCTGGTCATGTTTGGCAAAGGAAAGCTGTCCTTCGGGCATGCTTATTTAAGTCGGTGAAATCGACACACATTCGCCACTTGCCATTGTTTTCCTGACCAATACCACGTTTGATACCCAATCCGGGTACCTTGCTTCCCTGATGAGACCCGCCTTTAGTAGCTTCTCGACCTCGGCTGCTATTATTTTACTCCTCTCTTGATTGAAGTTTCTTCTCTTCTGCCTGACCGACTTGCGAGATGAGTCTACTGCTAGGTGGTGATTGATGAATTTCGGGTCGATCCCCGGCATGTCATTGTATCCCAGGCAAAGACATCGGGTATCCCTTCAGGTATTCTAGAAAGTCTTGTCGTATGACTCGCTCAGGCCTCCCCCTATCTTTATACTTTTTCCTGCCCCGTAAAGTTCTATCTCCTCGGTTTCCTCAGCTGCAGCGAGTCGAGCACTTTTGTTTGGCCAGGCACCTGGGCCTCTGTCTTCTTCTTTTTCCCCCTGGTTCCTTTGTCTATCGACTGTCTTTTGTGATGCATAGAGTTTCGGGAGAGAGTTGCGAAGCAGCTGCGAGCTGTTTTCTGGCTTCTGCACACAATTCCAATCCCTTCCCGAGTGGGGAATTTCAGTTTCAGGTGGTAACAGGACATCGCAGCTTCGCTTTCATCAGGAAGGGTCGCCCGACGATGGCCTGGTAACTGCTCATGCAGTCTACCACAGTGAAGTCTGTCATGATCGTCGGGTCCGGGGATGTGTTCCGACAGTTATTGCCAACTGTATCTTCCTAGGGGGGATGACGGCTGATCCTCCGAAATCGTATAAGGGAGTGCTATCGTTGGTCAGGGTTGCATATTCTACCCCTAGGTCGTCCAATGCTTCTCTGGAAATTATGTCAACTGCGCTCCCGGGGTCCACTAGGATTCTGTCTACCTCCGACCCCTGATGACTGCCTTGATTATCATGCATCGTCATGAGGGAAACTTACTCTCGGGTATCCTCATCAGTGAACATTATGGTACCGACCGGCCTCCCGGTAGCCCTGTGCCCTGCTCTGTTCTAAGACATCTGGTCCTCGGGTTCTGCCGTAATCTTTCCTTGACCGGTTAGAGTTTCCGGCCAGTTTTCTTCCTCCTGCGATGATATTGATTTGGCGACCACGTGCTCTTTGTCTGGCTGTCATGACCTCGTGGTCAATGTATTTGTTGAGATACCCGTTTCGTGCTAGATCTTCCATTTGCTCTCGCAGATCTTTACATCCGTCTGTTACATGTCCTTTGGAGTTGTGGTGTACACAATAAGCCTTTTGGTTTCTTTTGTCCGGAGGGAATCTCCTTTGGTCGGGTTCCACTAAGAGGCCTTTCCCCTGGATCTCCATGACAATTTGTCCTAGTGGTTTCTTTAGGGGAATGTATGCATCTTCCCCGACCACATGGTTTACTTGGGTCGGTGCCCTTCTCTCTTGATTGTCCCGGTGCAGTGGCTTGAATTCTTTGTGTTTCGGGAGTGGTCTTCTGGATTCTCTTTCTGTTCGGCGGGGAGCACCCTCCCTTGCGGTTCTTTCTCTGATAGTGTTCCCTTTTCGGGATACTTTCTCTTCGTTCTCCAATAAAACGAATTTTCGGGCCACCTCCAGAGCGGTGGCGTAGTCCGGGGTGTCTTGGATCCTTAGATGGGTCCATAGCCTTCCGACTTTCAAGGCTCCCTTCAGGCTTTCCAGGGCCTCGGGGGATTCATACCCAATGTTTTAAAATACGGTGCGGCGCCTCGAGGCGGCCGGCCATTGAGGCGTGAGGCGGACCTCCTCGAGGCGGTGAGGCGGGCGCCTCGATCGTAAATTGGAAAAATAATCCAAAAATATTCATTTTTCATAATTCATAATATGTTCAAAAACTATTGATAACCAACATAATTCATAGTACGAAACCGAGAAGCCGAGAACGTGAAGAAGAAAGATGAGAAACAGAAGCCGAGAACGTGAAGAAGAAACCGAGAAACCCTAGCTGAGAAACCCTAGCTGAAGACGAGGTCGAGAAGGTGAAGGAGAGGACGAGAGCTGAAGAAGAAACCGTAAAGAAAAACCTAAAGATCTATTGCAAATTTTTTTTTAATATACACTAGTCAAAACGACGACGTTTTGGCTTGCCAAAACGTCGTCGTTTCAATGGCGAAAAGAAAAAAAAAAAATGGTTCAAAGCCTGAGGCGGCCGCCTCAGACCGCCTCGAGCCGAGTCTTCGAGAGGCGGCCTGAGGCGGCCGCCTCAGGCGGTGAAGGCGGGAAATTCATAAAACCCGTATTATGCGGCCGCCTCGACGCGCCGATGCCGCGAGGCGGTCGAGGCGGGCCGAGGCGGCCGCCTCGATACGTTTTTTAAAACACTGTTCATACCCTCCGACTTCGAGTACCATATTATGGTATCTTTCAATAAATATCTTCAGGGGTTCATCGTCTCCTTGCTTCATAAGCCTTAGTTCTCCAATTGTTTTCCTGGGGACACAAGCCCCCTTGAAGTGCCGTATGAATGACTTTTTCAGTTGTGTGAAGCTGCTGATGCTTCTTGGGGCCAGGCTTCTATACCATAGGATGGTCGGTCCGGCTAGAGTTAAGGGGAATACTTTGCAGATGGCGTCCCCTGTTACTCCTTGCACCTCCATTAGTAGGACGAACCTTCATGTGGGTTTTGGGATCGGTATGGCCCTTGTATGGTGTTATGGTCGGCATGCTGAATCTTTTTGGGAATTTCTCTGATTTTATTTCTTCTGTGAGGGGGGACTCATCTTTGCCGTCCTGGACATCCCCTGTGTTTGTATTGGGATATACTCCCCATTTGATCAGCTCCTCCCGTAACCAAGATTTCATGTTGCTATCCTTGGTTCCATTCCGCCTCCTGCGGTCTCCTTTCTTCCTGTTATCCCGGGGGTGGTGCTTCTCGTGGCCGGTATCTTCTCGTACTTCTTCGTCATACTCTTTCTCCTTTCGCCGGGTGTTGTGAAGGCTAACATAGGAGGGGTCTGGTGACGATTTGTCACTTTCT